>JABEYC010000150.1:0-53483 GCA_013266195.1 Fusarium zealandicum | reverse complement strand
AAGAACCCCCCCCCCCCCCTGCTGACTACTTGAGGAGCCTGGGTCTCGCCCGGCTACGCGCTATAGCCACGGTCGAGCTTGAGCCGGCTTCGTTGTCGACTATACGCTCCCGTCCCAGGCCAACTAACCGCTTACCCGCGTGGAATATCCAAGACCACTCTTCCTCGGTTCGGCTTTTTATACGGTATAGCCTGGCTTGGAAATCAGACGCCACAACCTTGCTTTTTTCTATTTTTGTAACTTGTGTCTTTGGAAGCATTGCGAGGGAGCTCGGGGAGTTTCTAACATGGGGTCATTGCTTGGTAGACTCGTGGCTAGAGAAGATAGCTGCATTCATAGCTGGGATGCATTGCTCGGTGTCGCGCTTATAGATGTGATGAGGGCTTCTACTATCTCCTAGGTAGGGAAGCAAACTTTCGGCGATTCCATACACAAAATTGTCTTCAACAATGGTTCCTCTTGCTTGTGATTGTGATGTGTAGGATTTCGATATGAGATGCAGTACAGATAGAAACAGCACAGGACGGCACTTGAGTGGAACGGATGATGGAACATAAAACATCAAAAATAGGCTCTTCAGATTGCCAACTTTCGTATTGTTTTGAAACTAGCAGTCAGTAAAAATAGACAAGTGTGGTACATGGCAAAGCGTCGTCTAGGTAGCTTTTTCTACACAGGACCCCGAGGCCACAGGGAAACCCTCGACCGTTAACGCCTATTTGGCCTGGAAGACTGGACTCCCTTGCTCCCTTTCGTGCCCCTTCCCCTCCGTATCTCGTGCCAGTTTGCAGTTCATACCGTTCATATATCCAAGACGTCTCGCTGCGCTTGTGTGTTCAGCTTCAACGTCTCGCTGCCGGCGGCTGCCCGCCCGACGGAACATCCCCCTTAGGCCTGGCCTCGCTTCTCGTTGAGGATGTTCAACATGGACTTCCACACCTGGCCGGGCTCTTGGCTGGCGTCAAGGTCTTTCCAGATGCCGGTCTTTTGGTAGTAGCTGACCACGGGCGCGGTCTGCTTGTGGTAGGTGACGAGGCGCTTCTTGAGAGCGTCGGCGTTGTCGTCGCTTCGCTGGATCAGAGGCTCGCCGGTGATGTCATCCTTCATGTAGTTCTTGGGGGGGTTGAAGGTGGTGTGGTATGAGCGGCCAGAGGCGGGGTGGACTAGTCGGCCAGTGATGCGGGCGACGAGGAGCGAGTCGTCGATCTTGAGCTCGACGGCGTGCTGGAGCTTCTGGTTGCGCTCCGTGAGCATGGCATCGAGACTCTCGGCCTGGGGAACGGTTCGGGGGAAACCGTCGAGGATAAAGCTAGAGGAGCGCATTGTCAGCAGCCGTTTTGCGGAATAAAACAGACCGAGGTAAACCAGGGTTCCGAACACGGAACCTGGTGGAAATTCGACTTACCCGCCCTGGCACTCCTTGTTGTTGACGAGCTCCTCCTTGATCATGCCAATCATGATCTCGTCGCTGACCAGACCGCCCTGGTCCATGATCTTCTTTGCCTCGACACCGAGAGGAGTCTTCTTGGTGACCTGGGATCGCAGCATGTCTCCAGTGGCCTGCGCATTGAGGAGAGCAAAGTTAGAAACGCGAATTCATCACTAAAGAGGTGTCGCGACGACAATTGACATACCAGATGGCAGCACGAAAAGCGCTCCTTGATCTTGGGGGCCTGAGTTCCCTTGCCTACGGATCAAAGGTTAGCAAGGCGCTAGAGGGCATCGCGAAGCAAAATCACTCACCAGCACCGGGAGGACCGATGAGGATCATACGGATCTCCTCGGTAGAGACGGGCGAGCCGGTAGCTCGGGCCTCGAGGGACTTGATGCGCGTGTCAAGAGTGGTGATGACACTCTTGAGCTGCTTGAGCTCATCCTCAACGAAACCCATTGTTGCGACGGCGGGAGGGGGAATTGGGAGAGGTGCTACGGCGGCAATTGATGCTGGATCAAGACGGATCTGGAGAGGGCGAGGCGGCGGGAGGCGGGGACTGCTGTGGTTGAAGGAGTAAAGAGGATGCAAGAAGAGCGAGGGAAAAAAGCGAGGTTCAAGACGGGCGAGGCACGGAAATCTTGGTGCGTAGCCGGAGGATGGGAGGTTTCTGGGGGGAAGCTTTGGCGGACGTTGATTGGCCCGATGGCTGCCCGGCGGTCTCTGCTCGAGGTCTAGGGGGACACCCCCCTGTGCGGCACGCTGGGGATACGCCTCCCGGGCCTCAGCGCGAGCGCGGCTTTTTATCCGTCAGTGTCTGTGCTTAGTTCCATGGCTATGAGCTTTGGGTAATTACAGCTCTCTCTGCTATATGTTATAGGCCTTGTCGTCTTCTGTGGCTATAGATGTCTAATACTCAAGGTAGGTGGGTGATAGTAATGGGAAGAACCCCGAGGTACCTGTATAGAACCCGAGATCTTGACAATGGCAGTTGACCCCCAATTCATTGACTGCAGCCACCGGTGCATACTCGGTACGGCTCCGGACCACCACCTGTTCGTGACCTGACTGAGCGCCAACCATCACCCTCCTGGCTTCTATAATAGCCCGTTTTAGACTACACGATAAATACGGTGAGAAGATGTGGTCTGCTATAAACAACTGCTGCTGATGTAGTCGTGTTGACTTGCGAGATATCTCACCTGGTCCTCGATTGCCGAGGCTGTTCCAGTCCACCTCGATTCGATAGCCAGCATACATAGGGTAAGCTCAGAGCTGTCCATCATAACTACAGGATACGGCACATGTCCGTTCTCGTTACAATGCCATGGTCACAAAGACTCGTAACTAATGAATGTCTTTCGCGGAAGCTATCGCGAATCTCGAACTGCTCCAACCGAGTTTGCTCGGTCATCAGAGCCGAGGCTCAAGAGGCTGGGATGCCACGGTCCCTTGATCCGAACGCCGCAATGTCGCACTTGTTGCACTTCACGCGGCTGTTACTGTACCAGTGTACGGATACGTCGCCGTCGTCTTTGAGTCGCAGTGACGCCTTACCCTCGTTGGTCGTCTATATGTCTTTTAGTACACGCGTAGGTGTGGGCATAGCCGGCTTAAACAGTACCCCAATTCGTTTCCCTTCCGCTCCCCCAAGAAAGATCCCGAACCAGGACCAAGGCTGCGAGTTTCCGCACCTGCATCTCGGCAGCTCTACAGCTCGATTGCTAGTAGAGTCTTGGAGACAGTTGTCCTTTGCCTGTCGTCCTTGCTACCAACCCATGTACCATTTCTCCCCGGTTCCATGGCCCCGAGGGTCAAGGTGAACCTGGCCAGTGGATACCTCGCTCAACAACTGTCCGCTTACCCAAGTAGGATATCGGCTGCGCGGTTCAAGAAAGGCAATGCCCCCAACCGGTTGTTATAGCTGGAACATTAGGAGACAACAAACATCGGGCCTTTCACAGTCATAAACAACTAAGTCGAAGTATGTAATTTATTTGTGCAAGTATGTATGAGCCCGAGTACCTTGCTTCCCAGTCTGATAGTACCTTGTAGACAGACAGACAGACAGACAGACAGACAGACAGTCTGCTTCTTTTCTCATACTTGGTCTGGTCGCAATACAGAAGGTTCATCTGGCACATAACTCATTTACCAAGCAATGATGTCAGTGAGGGCGCGGTCAATAAAAGTGGTACACCGCTTCATCCCCCGGCCTTTGTCAGCCAGACATTGTGCGATACCGCTGCCTGCCGCCGCGGGCTCTGATGTGGCTGGACCTTTACCTGTGGCTGGCCATCCAAGTTATTCTCACGTGATGTGGTGTCGCAAGGCTCAAGCTTGACCCATCAATCAGGCTGGCCCAATCGGGAGCTTAAGCTTCCCTCCAGTAGAAGGCAGCCTCAAGACTACGTACGTGCGACCACAATAATCACTGCATCAACATCTCAACTCTGCCCGTCAACTTCGCCGCGCCTGCACGACAGAGATCGCGCACCGATCACATTTGCCTCCTCAGAAACGCATCCGTTGATTACCTCCCCACCCGCATAGCAACGATGCCTACCACAACAGCAGAAACCCTCTCCCTCGTCACTCGAAACGTCACCGTCGCGCCCCTCGTCCTCCTCTCCGCAGTCGATCACTATAACCGAACGGTTTCCACCAAGACAAAGCGACGAGTGGTGGGTGTGCTTCTGGGTCAGAACGATGGCAAGGACGTGAGAGTATCCAACAGCTTTGCTGGTGCGTTGCCCTGGTTTCATTGAACCATAAAGTAGTCGGCGCTTACAAACAACGTACAGTCCCCTTTGAGGAAGACGACAAGGACCCCTCAGTGTGGTTCCTTGACCACAACTATGTCGAGTCGATGAACGACATGTTCAAGAAGGTCAACGCCCGAGAGAAGCTGATAGGCTGGTACCACACTGGCCCCAAGCTGCGCGCATCTGATCTCGAGATCAACGAGCTCTTCAAGCGCTACACACCCAACCCCCTTCTCGTCATCATTGACGTGCAGCCCAAAGAGTCGGGCGTTCCCACAGATGCTTACTTTGCTGTCGAGGAGATCAAGGATGTATGTTACGAGCCATGCCCGCAGCGACCACGCCCAGACAGCTGACACAGCCCAGGATGGTACAACTACCTCGCGAACGTTTGTCCACACCCCATCGAACATCGAGGCCGAGGAAGCAGAGGAGATTGGTGTCGAGCACCTTCTAAGAGACATCCGTGATGTGGCTGCCGGGACCTTGTCCACGCGAATCACCAACCAGCTGCAATCGCTTCAGGGCCTGCACCTCCGCTTGCGAGACATTGGCGCCTACCTCCAGAAAGTTCTCGACAAGCAATTGCCGGTCAACCATGCCATTCTGGGTAACCTGCAGGACGTCTTCAACCTGCTCCCCAACCTTTCGACACCCGAAGGTGACGGCAAGTCTGGCGCCGGCGAGCTTTCATACGCGATGAGCATCAAGACCAACGATCAACTCATGGCTATTTACCTGAGCAGTTTGATACGCGCCATCACGGCATTCCACGACCTGATCGAGAACAAGATCCAGAACCGACAACAGCAGGAGGAGAAGGAGGCCAAGAAGGACGAGGTCAACGGCAAGGACGAGAAGAAGGAGGGCGCCAACGGTGCAAACGGTGAGGCCAAGGAGGGTGCTGAAAAGGACAAGGAGAACAAGGAGGCTAAGAAATAAGAGAGACGAGGAACGGCACAAGTAGAAGGGCGTAGATTGGGGTCTAGAGACTCTCTGGCGTCTGGAGGGAACCGCGGCGGCAGCTTTGCCATGGAAAAGGCAAGGTGCCTTTGTACATTGATCATATCAAACTGGATTATTAGAGGACGGAGCGAGGATAATGAATGCTAGGCACCGCCGTGATCTTGACGGTTCTCGTTGTGCTTCATAATGGCCTGTTCTATATGTCTGCAACGACGCCCGCCATCTCGTCTATTGTCACAGCCCTCTCCTCCACGTACCCTCCAACCATCCCCGGCCACTTGTCTACAAGTAAGCAGGCAAGCAGATGCTTGCAGCACGGCGGCGCATCACCCCGCGCATCCAAACTCATGCCGCCAAACGACCAATCCTCATGGCGGGGTAGTGGTGGTCGTGACTGTTCAGCCGCTGGCGCCGGGTGACTGGGAAACGCATCAAAGGTGAAGCTCGCGCACGAGCAGTTCCATGCGTCGAGATGGACAATGTAGCGCTTGGAAGAGAGGCCAAAGTCCCGCCCGCGGCGAGCCAGCGTCGTTGCGAGGGAGCGCACGAGGAAGCTGTCGTCGCCTCTGCTCGACGGAGCATCCGCGTCCGGGCGCTTCAGCCGAGTGACGAGCCCGCGATCGAGCAGGTCCAGCGCCGGGAGGACAAGGTTGGGGAACAGCACGTGGAGGGTGAGGAGTCTGGGACGCTGCGAGGGTGGGATTGAGCCGAGAGCCGTCGAGTCGTCAGTGCTGCTTGCTGGCGGCGGGGCGATGTCGGAGATGGACGTTATGAGGGCTGTGAGAAGCTGGCGATGGGATGGGAGAGGCTCCATTGCCTTGTTCCTGAGGGCTCTTGTCGCATGGTTGATGGAGAGGAAGAGGTTGTGTCTCCACGGCGAGATGATTGAGGTGTGGTGTCGACTTTACCATGTCTAAGCGATGAACCTCTTGGACTCAACAGCGTACCTCACGATATCACAAGTTCCACATGAGATTGATGCATTTATTTTAGGGCAGAACATCGTGTCCTTCTGCTTGTTTTGTACAGCCTATAGCTCTCCCATCTATGATGCTCACAGCATATGATACACTAAACCAATCGCTCTGCCTTGTACTTTCTGATACACGCTCTACACTAAAGCTTGATAGCCCATGTGGATCTTTTTCAAACCCACTCCTTGGGATCCTTCAGCACCTCGACCAGGCGCTGCTCGCGGCTCTTAGGCTCGGGCTCGTGCATGTACTTCCAGCTTGCCGTCAAGGGCAGGCTCATGAGAATGCTCTCCACCCGTGAGCCGGGCGTGTTGAGGCCAAAGGCCGTCCCACGGTCGTGCACCAGGTTGAACTCGACGTACTTGCCCCGGCGCAGCTGCTGCCAGTCCTTCTCCTGCTCGGTAAAGGGCATGTCCTTGCGCTTCTCGATGATGGGGACGTAGCCCGGGAGGAAGGACTTGAGGCAGTCCTGGATAAAGGCAAACGTATTCTCTCGGTCGCGCTCGCTATCGTCGAGGTCGTCAAAGAAAATGCCGCCGATGCCTCGGCACTCGCCTCGGTGCTTGTTGTAAAAGTACTCGTCGCACCACTTCTTGAAGCGCGGATAGTAGTCCTTGTCGTGGGCGTCGCAGGCCGTCTTGAGCGTCTTGTGGAAGTGGATGGCGTCCTCGTCAAAGAGGTACGAGGGGGTCAAGTCAGTGCCACCGCCGAACCACCACGCCGCGGATGTGCCGTCGGGGTTGGCCGTCTCAAAGTATCGGTAGTTGAGGTGCACTGTCGGGGCCATGGGGTTGCGAGGATGCAGCACCATGCTGAGGCCTGCGGCGAAGAAGTCGAGGGACTCGACATTGGGATCGAGGGTCTTGTGGTTGGCGCGCATCTTCTCGATGGCTGGCTTGGGCAAGGAGCCGTATACGACGCTGACGCCGAGACCGGCCTTTTCGAATACGTTGCCCTCCTGAAGGACACAGGTAGTGCCGCCTCCGCCATTGGGGCGCTCCCACTCGTCCTTGCGGAACTTCTTGCCGTCGAGTCTCTCGAGCTCGGCAACAATGATGGCCTGCTGTTCCCTGATGAACTTTTCCATGCGGAGGCGCATGGGCGAGTCCTCAGAGACGCCCGACTCACGCTTCTTCTGGGCATCGCGGTCGGCGAGGGCGGAAGGATCGAGACGAAGGGGTTCCATGTCGATCTGCAAAAGATGGCGCATCAGTAATTGGTCCTCTGCCTGGCCTGATTGAGGATCTCGCAGAGACATACCATCTTGTAGGCTACGGGGGCAGCGACGCCAAGAGCAACAGCGGCGAGCCACAACGGGGAGAAATTGGAGGACGAGGCTGTTCGGGAAGCTCGGGAGCCAGTGGAGCTAGACAGCCAGCGTCTGGTAGAAGTAAATTGACTCTGGGAGATGCGTGTAGAGGGAGACGCAAGATGCGCAGCAAGGCGCTGAGCAGGCCGCCTGGCAGCCATGATCTATATAAGCAGTTCGAGGGCCGGAGACACAGGCGGTAAAGGAATGCCGAAGATCAGATGGTTTCTATCCCACGAGGATGAGACCACTTGAAGGTGTATGATTTTGAATCAAGGTTGGGAACTCGGATGATGATCAGAATCGAATGTTTGGGATCGACTTTGTCTGGGGGGTTTTGGCCTGGGCCACACTGGGGCCGGCGGGCGAAATCGGAATGCACCACTCGTGGGTAGTAGGTAACTTTAATTACTTCGTCCGCGATGACTGCCGATCAGACAGAGCTGTCAAGATACCTACATGTACCTATTCACAGATGGATGCAAGCACTGAGAGTGTCGGGTTTTACATGGGTAAAATTGTATGTCAGCATTGCTAGTACGTACTCCGTACAAAGAATGAGTTCACAGTCACAGGGGCAACCCTGCAGGGGACATGAGACGTCAAGATTAGATATGGCCCGGGCAGAAACAACCAAAACTTTGTTTTCCCTTGGAGTCGGTGCTTCTAGCGTGCGTAAGGGAAGCATCATGACCTCGGGTACGATCATCACGACGTTTGACACATCCAACAAGCTTCTCATCATTGAGCTACCCGACTCTGCTCTCTCGTCGTACACACAGCTGCTGACCAACTGTGGAATCTTTATTTGCCCTTGCAGATGTTCAAGTCTAAGCTTTATCAAATTCCTCTTTGCTCGGATGGGTAAATACCGCAGACAGTCATTCCTTTCGCGTCGAGGCTGTCAGGTACATGCTCCCGATAACGCGACAACCACCAACAAAAAGCACAAAGTATTCGCCTTGTCGGTGTAAATAATATAAATACTATCTAGTTCCCTTCATGTAGGTTACTAAAGTGAAGCTTAGTAAAGTAGAGTCTAGCGTCTAGCGTCTAGCTGATAATTACTTTTACTTGGATTAGGCCTCTGATAGGGGGTTGAACTGGTAAGTGAAGCTGGATAGTATTGTCGTGTTCTTTTCGGATGAGAGTGGAGGGCAGCCCAACTTATTTGGACCTTATTCACATCACATCACGACCCTGTGACGCGACGGGACGACGCCTGACTTGCTGCTCCCCCGCCATCGTTGCCTCGCAGGGCCTCTTGTGATTCACCAAAGGCTATGACGCTAAGCCATACGTGGCCTAGTCCCACAGCCCCGCGCACCTGCCTGCCTCTCCCTGTCGCTGCCTGTCCAGCTGCCTCTGGAGTGAGCGTGCCGCCTGCCCTGTGGCCTCCGCCGCCTCCGCTTGCTGCCTCTTTGGCCGACCGCTCATCTGTGCCTGCCGTGCCACCTTCTGTGACTGACTCTCTTGCCCTTTTCCTCTCTTCTTCTGCCTGACGCAAGCCGATCGGAACCTAGTCCCTTTTTCTTCATCTCCATCTCCATCTTTGCATCGCTCTCCACAACATCCAAGCAACTGCTGCATCGCCAGCCGAATTCCGACCCTCGATAACACAGCTTACCGCTTCCGCTCTTATCACCCAACTCCACCACCATCATGCGCAGCAAGTTCAAGGACGAGCATCCCTTCGAGAAGCGCAAGGCTGAGGCCGAGCGCATCCGACAGAAGTATGCCGACCGTATTCCAGTATGTAACATCTTTTGCTTCCTCTCTTTGGTTTTTGCCTGCCGAGTCAACGAGTCAAGGCGAGAGGCTGGCGACCGCTTGCAACCGCGGGGTTACCGCCTCGCTCGTTCTCGTCGGCTGAATCGTCAAAGCTGTCGTATCTGAAAGTGCTGATGCTGACTGGAATCAATAGGTCATTTGCGAAAAGGTCGAGAAGAGCGACATCGCGACCATCGACAAGAAGAAGTATCTGGTCCCCGCCGACCTGACTGTCGGCCAGTTCGTCTACGTCATCCGCAAGCGAATTAAGCTCTCTCCCGAAAAGGCCATCTTCATCTTCGTCGACGAGGTTCTCCCCCCCACGGCCGCCCTGATGAGCAGCATTTACGAGGAGCACAAGGACGAGGACGGGTACGTTTCCCTACTCCTGCGCCTGCAAACGAGTTTTGTTGCTGACATATCTGCGTACAGCTTCCTCTACATCACCTACTCTGGCGAGAACACCTTTGGTGACGCGTAAGAGCGAGTCTTGTTGGATCGGTTCTCTATCCCACGTCGAGTGATGAAGGCGTTATGGTCGTATTGGGTGAATCTGTTTTGTTGAAGGCCACTGGTTATTTTTGATGTCGCTATCTTTCCGGGCCCGTATTTCGGGATGCAATAGAGTCTTGCAATGCTCTCTCTGACGACAAGTTCCTTTTGCCCTGTTGGATTTGACTATGTCTGCACGCGCGAAACAAGGTCACGCAGCTGGGTGGATGATGGCAAATTTCGTTGCTGAACGAGTCTGGATCTGGTGACGTGGGGGTTGACTCGGATTCCTACATTCCTTGGTCATGTGAATAACGGTACTTTTCGAAGCAACATGCCTGCCTCTGGGCTCCGTCATATCCAGTTGAGCATTCACGAGAAAGAATTGTCAGGCCGCTATTGCTTGTCGCCTGGTTACCCCAATCTTGAGAATGCGAGCACCATGACTACCATATGTCGGGCATGCTTGGCAAAGATTAAGTAATGCAACAGCATTGGTGGGGAATGACGTGCTGGGATCGTCGTCGGTCATGAGATGATGGTTCTCAAGAGTAGCCGTAGTCCATGGCTTTTGAACATGCACCGGTGCTATCAACGAAATTCGCCTTCTATTAAGAATATTAACGGCTATAATAGACACCTGTCTTGAAACTCGAACGTCTATTACGCTTCCTTGCGAAACGCCATGACGGCGTAGCGAAAAGTCCCATTTGCATACCCCCGTCTCATGGCGCGGAACGACTGCAAGAAAGCAATGCCGTCCCGGCCCTGGGTGAAGGCAAACGCCCAGAGGGAAGGGTTCTGCACAAGCGACCAGGTGACATCCCTAAGTAGAGTAAGCAGGCCAGACAATGAAAGCAGATGAGTCAGTATGCGTACCATGTCTTTCGGACCTCTTTGCTGATGTCGTTGGGCTCGGAAAAGACCTGGAGGCCAGCCTGCTTTGCGTGGTTGACGTAGTCCTGCTGGGTGCAGAGGGGCGGGAGAAGCATGCCATCTACCCGAGGTCAGTCGTGAGAACGCTGGCATGGATTTGAACCCAGGTTTACCTTCTATCGGCTTGATATCGTTGATGAAAACTGTTTCATCTAGATCCTCGGCTTTGAACCAGTCTGCCAGTATCAGCTTGCCTCCTGGCTTGAGTACTCTCTTGGCATTCTCAAAGAACAGGGCCTTGTTTGGGAAATGACTGAGAGCCTCAGATATCCAGACCGCGTCAAAGGATCCTTGCTGTTCGCTGAAGAAATCGCCCATCTTCTCGGCATCCAGCTCGAGGAACTGGACGCTCCCGTCGCCGAGCTGCATGAAGCCTTTGCCATGTTGATCTACGGCCACAGGCTTGTCGGTGCCATCCTCAACCACGGCCTTTGCGAGTCGGTTGGCGATCTCGACCTGCTTGGGTGAGATGGTGATGCCAGTAACAGTGCAGCCGTGCTTTGACGCGAGATGACGAGACGTTCCGCCAATTCCGCACCCAACATCAAGAACAGTGCTGTTGGACGGCAGGTTTGACGTGTCGAGAAGCAGCTGAACGAGGTTCGCCTGAGCCTCCTCCTTTGTCTGCATCGTCTCGGACTCTGGTGTTGGCCAGTACCCGTGATGGATGTGTTCGCCCCTGATGAGCCATACGAGTCAGCAGGTCAAGAGGGAGTAAGACACATCGTGGTCATTACAGAACGGGAGGTATTAATTGGAGCACTGCATATTTGGAGACGCACCACAAACTTAGGTAGTAGTCACTGGCGAGGTCATAGTGAAGCTTGATCCTGTCCTTGAGGGCCTGCATGGTTGTGTGGTTGAGGCCGAGGGGAGTGTCATATTGCTGGCTCAAGTCGGTCTGGACTTCGGGTACCGCGGCTATCATGGTGGAGAGCTGAGGGTTGGGATGATGTATACGAGGATTAAAAGTGAAGTCTGACCGGATCTGAATTGATGAGGTCGAGATGGTCGCGATGTTGTTGAGGTTAGTTATTAAAGTTGGGGAAGTGAGAGTGCACATGTATCCCGCCAGCCAAATCAACGCATCAGTGACAGAAGGGTGAAACTTTACTAATACCAACGTAGTAGTAAGTAGTATTAGTGATTTTTACTTGCAAGACATGCACTGGAATGAAGGGCAAGAGTCACTCGGATGCCTTGGAAGGAGCAGGCCACTATAGCTATCAGATAAGCACGTGAAACTGTGAGATAACATTTTTAATGGAAGTGCAGGCAGTTTAAACTGTTTCTTTGACAGAGCAGCCATCACGATGAAGGGACGAGGGCGGGCCTCCCTCTGTTGATATAAATAAGCAGCATCCAAGCTTAGTAACAACGCAGATAAGTAACTACGCGCGTGCTGAGCGAACGCTCACTTCCTGTACTTTTGTCTTTGAGGGCTTTGTTATTTTAAGCATAAGTAGCTGGGGTATTTGGACCGCATATCTTTCGGAACTGGATCTCATGGCGTCGTTTCACTAGGCGCCTGATGGGTCGACAGCGGCTGTGATCGTGACCAATCATTTCACACCAATACGCCAAAGCTGATGCCTCTTTCCGACCAAGGCGCTTCGCAAAATTGAAAGCTGAATTTTGACTTCTCAGAGCTCAGAGTATGGATTTGCTTCTCGGTCACTCAGAATCTGCTACAGTCATTCAATCTTTGAGGTAGGAATGATGCTCACCGAAGCTAGCCCCTCCAACATGACGTCACAGACTAGACCTCCTCTGGATTTCAAGCCTTGTTCCACCGCCCGAGAACACCTTCAGATGGTGCCGTTTCAGAAGCTGCACGGCGATGATCAGAAACAAATTGGGCCACTCTGCAGCTCGTTCCAGAAATCCTGTTTCAACTCAAGCCGCTCGCCAAGTCAGTCCCTTTGGACGGGATCGGCGGCTACCAGCCACGTGAACCCCGGTCCAAGAGACCCTGACGGGGACCCTGTAACCTTTTTTTAGGGCAAGCCTTGTAGGGGACCAGGGGTCTCAACGGTGGGACAGCGGCTTGATTGGGTCAGAGGCCCCGGTTTCTCGCCACAACATCCTGGTCCGCCGCTACGAAAGGACTCACCATCGCGGCTTGTTTTCTGGTGATGATCCTGCCCGTTTGGACCTTGGATCGCTTCGTATCTCGCGCGACCCTGCTTTGGCCAGTCACTAATACGACGGGTCCCTCCGATGCTATTCACCCAGTTGGATATGCCGCCAGTCATGGCATAGCGCAAGGGTCCATGAAGGGAGCTCGCAATGGCGTCACTGCCACCAAGAGACCAATATGCCCAGTCTTACTATCAAATATATCCCCTTGCTCCTCGCCGTCGGCCTGATGGCGAGTTTTGGAAAGATGGGCACCATTCAACTTGTCGTTCCGCGGTGTTCCCCTTGCACTTTGCGTGAGTCACTACATATCTATTCATTGATACGCACCCCATTCACTTGGTGGCTGCCGTTATTGATACTGTGATATCCTGCCTCTCTCATTGTACAAGTCAAGTCTCGCTTGCCACGATACGGAGCGGCTCTCTATACATAGCAACCTGTGCTTGAGACGGCTGGGCCACTCGAGCGACAACTCACACAACCTCGCACCCATAGCCTGCTCAGCGCGAATACCCCCCAAGACTCAACTCCCGGTGTTACAAGCAGCTCAACCCGGAGACCTCAGCCTCTGGCCAGACCAAGTGACCTGTATTCTCTTGGCTTGGTCTGAAACCGTCCGTGTTCGAGCTTCTGCTGGCATCGTGACTGGTCACCGGTCTTGCCCGGGCGCTTAGCTCACCTCACTTTCATACTCTAAGCGCTGCCGCCCAAACGACAAGACAAAGCAATTCGAGGGCGGCTCTGCTTTGAACTGATCCCTATTGGGAAATTTCTATTCGTTGGATACTCCAGTTGTGGAGTGATTCAGGTTAGTCGCCTACGTTTTCTTCTTAATCACCTTCTCTTATTGTCTTTGTTTCCCCTCGTATTGTTCTATTGTTCGACTATTCTTTGCTTCTTACACACAATCGCTGCCCTCACTTACAACAATCAACGCTTGCACCATGGAATCATAGAGGCTAGATCGGGAATTCTTTTGCTCACGGCCGCTTTTCCTTTGTCCCTCTTTCTTTCATCTTTGGGTCGGACTCTTTCTCTAGTTAATCTTCGTCCTTTCACCGTGTTAATCAGCTTCACTTGCATCTCGGCCGTGGCCCTTTGCTTCACTTTTCTTTCTTCTCTCTCGTCTTTTACTTTCTAAAATTTGATCCTTCAAAAATACCAACACGCATAGATTCAACATGTTCTCCTCACGGAAACACGACGACCCGCCGGTCTACCCGGCCGTCCCCAACTCTCTCCGGTCACAGTCAGTCGAGATGACCGAGATGCGCAAAGTCCAAGAGGCGCGAGCCGACACTGCGCCTAGCATTACTCCATACCTCAGCCTTCGCTCCAGACTCTCTCAAATATGGTTGAACCGTTGGACCATCCTGCTCATCCTGGTTCTCGTCCGAGTCATGATCCTCATCGCCAGCCTCGATGACAATGTGGGAGACGCCAGAGCCAAGGCTCTCTCAGCCTGCACCAAAGTCGAAGATATCGGCAGCTCCATGGCTTCCATGCCCCATTACCTATCACGGGGAGTCAACGAAATGGCAGCTTCGGGAATCGAAAAGGCTGTCGAGGCCATGGTGTACATGCTGGACCTCATCATCGTCGGTGTTCAAAACATCATCATCTTCTACATCAACTTCCTCACTGCCACCTACGTATGCCTCATTACAGCCTTTGTTCATGGTACCCTCGACGTTGTGGCAGATGTCACCGAGGATGCGACCGAGGCGTTCAACAGTCTCATCGACAAGGCTGTCAAGGAAATCGAGGATATCGCAGGAGACTTGGAAGATGGCATCAACAAGGTCACCGGGAGTATTGAGGACTCGGTGTTTGGCGATGTGGTCCCCGATATCCCCAAGGTCGACTTCTCTGGCCCTGTTGATGAGCTCAAGGACTTTGACCTTGACTCTGCAGACTTTGTCAAGGATGTTCGCCAGTTGGAAGAGGACCTCCCCGACTTCCGAGAGGTCCAAAATCTGACCGAAGAGGCCATCGCTATCCCATTCAACCTCCTTCGCAAAGTCCTCAACGACACTTATGGCGGCTACACATTCGATCGAGATGCATTTCCTCTAGCTCAGAAGAAGCAGTTGACATTTTGCTCTGAGAACAATGCCCTCAATGATTTCTTCGCCGACCTGTTTGAGCTAATTGCCAAGGCTCGAACCATCTTCCTCGCTGTCCTACTCGTTCTCGCTGTCGCAGTCATCATCCCCATGGCTTGGATCGAGATCAAGCGTTGGCGACGGGAACAGCAGCATGCGCGCCTCATTGCCCAGAACCAATACGACCCCATGGACGTTGTCTACATTGCATCCCATCCTATGACTGCGACCTGGGGCATCAAGATTGCCTCGCGCTTTAAGGGCAAGCGACAGATCTTGGTGCGATGGTGCATCGCCTACGCTACCTCGGTACCGGCCTTGTTCGTCCTGTCTCTCGCGATCGCCGGTTTCTTCTCCTGCTTCTGCCAGTTCCTCTTGCTCAAGGCTATCAAGGATGAAGTCCCTGCCTTGGCCGACCAGGTTGGCGCCTTTGCCGACGATGTGGTTCAAAGCCTCGAGAGCGTCTCGGATGAGTGGGCTGCCGGCGCCAACGGTGTGGTAAAGGGCCTCAACGACGACATCAACGACAATTTGCTCGACTACGTGACCAATGCCACTAGTGCAGTCAACGACACCCTCAACACGTTCCTCGAGACCATGGATGACGGTCTTGAAGCCGTATTCAAGGACACCATTCTCCTCAACGCCACCAGGACAGTACTGAAATGCGTTATCGGTATCAAAATCGAGAGCGTGCAAAAAGGATTGACCTGGGTCCATGACCATGCAGAGGTCAACTTCCCGCTCTTTGACAACAACACCTTCAGCATGGGTGCCAAGGACTCGATCGACGGCGATGCGGATCTTAACACGTTTCTGGCATCACCGTCGTCCGTCACTACTGATGAGGTCACGGGTGCCGTGAAGTCTGTCACCGACTGGCTGTACAACAACCTGATCCAGGATGCACTCATCTCGACTGGTCTGCTGCTGCTCTACCTTATCGTTATACTGTTGGGCGTCACACGAACACTGGCTGGTATGGCCTTACCTGACCGCGGCCGCGCTGAAGGTGGCATGCGTTACACTGGAGAAAACCGACCAGGCCTCAGTCCCCGAATTGGGCATCACGACGAAGCCCACACCAACGGGGCGACGCACTTCCCTCGATTCGGATCCTCCTCTGGCGACGAAGAGAGCCACAACAAGGCAGCATCGAGCGTAGGCAATGAAAAGTTCATGTCCGGCGGAACGGGGGCTCGTGCGACACAGGTCGAAGGCCACCAAAGAAGCAGCTCCTACGGCTACCTCGACACGGCAAGCGGAAAGCACTAGCAGTACTGGAGCCCATTGGCCGACGAGAAGAGATGAATACGGTTTCTTTTGCAGTTTACTTTTCCCCTCCGGCCTGGCTGGACCGTGCCGGGAGACAACGATCCTTACCGACTGCATGAAGCGACGGGCATGATGACTTTACATGGATGGCGTTGGCACAAGCTTTGGGAATGGAGGCAACTCGAATCTTCTTTGTCATTTCGTTTATTTCACTTGATATCCCGAGGGATGATATCGTGGTCGTTGAATAGTTGAGTTTCTGTGTTCAAGGGGTAGTAGTCCAGAGTCTGGGTTCGCGGTCTGCACTTTGTAGCCACGATGGCAAACCAGATTGTCCCTAGCCCTAGATTGATAAGGATAATAACAACTGATGGCTACAAAAGCTGCGGTGTAAGTCCCAGGTGAAGCTGCTTGTAAGTGATGCTGACAAGCTCGGAGTTGTTGTAAGCGGATGCGTGATGCATTACCTGGCTCTCACGCATGACTCGAAATGTGACGTCGATTAAGTGGGAAATGAATCATCTAGACCACTTAATGGAATTATTTAACTGCTAATCCATGCTATTTCACACCTCATAGAGCGTGTTTGTAGATATGCCATGTGCTCAAAGACCCTGGATGGTTGTCCTGTCCTGTTGATTGATTCCCGCTTTAGGCAAGTCCGGGGCCGGAGCGGGGACCCTGCATGACCGCTGCAGCGCGGAGTGCAGCTGCAGGAAGCGGCAGGAGCTAGGCGAGTCAAAACTTGTGGCGGAGAGCATTCTTCCGGAATCGGGTGGCGTAAAACTCGCCCTCGAAAGATGCAGTCACCGGAAACCCCAATTCGTTGATTCGCTTTCCAGACATTTTTCCTTTCTCTCTTTAAATACAAAAAGCTCCTGGCTCTGGATCTCGGAACAAACACCACTACCAGTCTCCAGCTCAAAAACGGTTTCCGAATTACAGATCAAGAATATGGATGCCATCAAACAGACTTTCCAGCGCTGCAAGGCGCAGAACAGGGTCAGTTCGCCTTTCACCATCCATTGTCTTTTTTTTGAGTGCCCCTCCGCGGGGTAGTGATAGCTGAGATGGCAATTCTCCTTGCGGTGTTGAAGCTGACGATGGACTCGATCTAGTCTGCGCTGGTATCATACGTTACTGCTGGTTATCCCAAGCCTGAAGATACTCCCAATATCCTCCTAGCGCTCGAGAAGGGTGGTGCTGGTGAGTCGCCCTGGTCCCAATGACGTTCGCGACTTCGGCTCTGACCCGATTTCTGCTGTTTAGATGTCCTCGAACTCGGCGCACCTTTTACCGACCCAATTGCCGACGGCCCTACTATTCAATCTGCCAACACGGTTCGTACGACTTGCTATTGCACCAGGCGGCGGAAATTGACCCTGTATAGATCGCTCTGAATAATGGCGTCACGATCGAGTCCACCCTGGGCATGGTCAAGGAGGCCCGAAGCCGTGGCCTCAAGGCTCCCGTCATGCTTATGGGCTACTACAACCCCCTTCTAAGTTACGGCGAGGAGCGGTTGCTCCAAGATTGCCAGTCCTCCGGTGTCAATGGCTTTATTGTCGTCGATCTGCCTCCCGAGGAGGCCGTCTCCTTCCGAAAGCTCTGCAACAAGGGCCGGTGAGTTGGACCACATTCCTCGAAGCAAGTCGCGAGCTTCACATGCTGACCGGTTGTTCTCAGCCTCTCCTATGTTCCTCTCATCGCCCCCGCCACTTCAGATACCCGAATGAAGATTCTTTGCCAGCTGGCCGACTCCTTCATCTACGTCGTCTCACGAATGGGCGTCACTGGCGCTACCGGCACCCTCAACGCAAACCTCCCCGACCTCCTGGCCCGAGTTAAGAAGTACAGCGGCAACAAGCCCGCCGCTGTCGGATTCGGTGTCAGCACTCGTGAACACTTCCTTAGTGTTGCCACCCTTGCCGACGGTGTCGTCGTTGGCAGTCAGATTATCACCACCATTAAGAACGCACAGCCTGGCCAGGCCCTTTCCGATATTGAAAAGTACTGCGCTTATTTGTCTGGACGCGATTCCGAGGAGAACACCCGCGAGGTTGGCCTTGTCGAGGCCGTTGCTGCAGCCAGGGAGCCTAACGGAGACAACGTTACAGTCGAAGCCACGGTGACGGACAGCGATATCACCGCTGAGGCGGACAGTGCCTTGGTAGCTCAGCTTGCCGCTCTTCACGGCAAAATCCCCGAGCGATTCGGCGAGTTTGGTGGCCAGTACGTCCCCGAGAGTTTGATGGACTGCTTGTCGCAACTGGAGGAGGGCTTCAACGCGATCAAGGATGATGAGTCCTTCTGGGAGGAGTACCGATCTTATTACGAGTACATGGGCCGACCCGGCCACCTGCACCTGGCTGAGCGCCTGACCGAGCATGCTGGCGGCGCCAACATCTGGCTCAAGCGTGAGGATCTGAACCACACTGGTAGCCACAAGATCAACAACGCTCTTGGTCAACTTCTCTTGGCCCGGAGACTTGGAAAGACGCGCATCATTGCTGAGACGGGTGCTGGCCAGCACGGTGTTGCGACTGCTACCGTCTGCGCCAAGTTTGGTATGGAGTGCACCGTGTATATGGGCGCTGTAAGTCTTTATTTGCATACCCGAAACCTGTGACTGAACTGACAACCGTACAGGAGGATGTCCGACGACAGGCCCTCAACGTCTTCCGCATGCGACTGCTCGGTGCCAAGGTTGTTGCCGTCGAGGCTGGAAGCAAGACCCTCCGAGATGCCGTCAACGAGGCCCTCCGTGCCTGGGTCGTTGACCTTGACACCACCCACTACATCATCGGCTCTGCCATCGGCCCTCATCCCTTTCCCACCATCGTCCGAACGTTCCAGTCCGTCATTGGCAACGAGACCAAGCAGCAGATGCTCGAGAAGCGAGGCAAGCTGCCCGACGCCGTCGTGGCCTGTGTTGGTGGAGGCAGCAACGCTGTCGGCATGTTCTACCCCTTTGAGAACGAGCCCAGTGTGAAGCTTCTGGGAGTTGAGGCTGGTGGTGACGGTGTTGATACCGCGAGGCACAGTGCTACTCTTACCGGTGGCTCCAAGGGTGTACTCCACGGTGTGAGGACGTACGTTCTCCAGGACAAGCACGGCCAGATCACCGAGACACACTCGGTGTCGGCCGGTCTCGACTACCCTGGTGTCGGTCCCGAGCTGAGCTCCTGGAAGGACAACGAGCGAGCCAAGTTTGTTGCTGCCACTGACGCGGAGGCCTTCCTTGGCTTCAAGCTCATGAGCCAGCTCGAGGGTATCATCCCCGCGCTTGAGACGGCACACGGCATCTACGGTGCCCTTGAGCTAGCCAAGACGATGAAGAAGGGCGAGGATATTGTCATCTGCGTGAGTGGTCGTGGTGACAAGGACGTGCAGAGCGTGGCCGATGAGTTGCCCAAGCTGGGTCCCCAGATCGGATGGGACCTTCGCTTCTAAAAATGACACCATATGAGATGAGGCATGTTGAGGTGGCGACCCCCTGACGACTGCATGTACGAACGGACATGAAAAATAAATCTTTCTATCTTGGCTTTGGCGGTTGATGATACATGGTTGGCGTTGATATGATAAAGGGGGAGCTTTTGGTACATATAATACAAAAAACATTTACACAGTAATGCTGTTCTTTGTCGTCTTGGCATCCGCCTCTGCCCTGTCGAGCTCCTTAAGCAGCAGCGCCT
Organism: Fusarium zealandicum; assembly: GCA_013266195.1. Taxonomy (NCBI): domain Eukaryota; kingdom Fungi; phylum Ascomycota; class Sordariomycetes; order Hypocreales; family Nectriaceae; genus Fusarium; species Fusarium zealandicum. Next base: position 33,619 of record JABEYC010000150.1, on the reverse strand, counting down.
CCTCCTCATCCGACAGCTCCTCAATGCCATCGAGGTCAGCCAGATCAGCATCACCCAGTACAAACTCGTGCTCCGCAGCAGCCTTGAGCTCGGAAAGGGTGGCACGACTGCGCGTGCTCAGCGGACCAGGCGTAGCAAAGTCGAGGGCGTACTGGATAACATCATCCCTATCCTCAATCTCCCTAGGCTGCATGCCCAGCGCGACCCTCTCCTCGTTGAACCTCTTCTGGATATCCCTCGACTGCATGAGCAGCCACCTCAGGTTCCAACCACCGGGGCCCAGCTCCTTTAACCTGGCGGGCTTGCTCTTGAGGAGGTACTCCTGGAGGCCGCCTTCGCGGCGGATGGTCTTGAGGACGCGCAGAGTAAGACGGGTCTTTACGTTGGCGTCGATGGCCGGCAGGTGGAAGCTCTTGACGTGGACGTTGGGCCGCCAGAAGCGACGGGATTTGTTATGGTACTTTTCGGCGATGGTGTTGCCGAAGCGGATGCGGGCGGAGCCGTACAGGCCGCGGTTGGACTGCTTGTAGATGCGACGCTCGCCGTAGGGGTACGGCGGGATGAGGCGCGAGGGGAGGAGGTGCGCCTTGATCGTCTTGGTCTGCTGCGGGAGCGTCGTGCTGAAGGGGCGAGCGAGCATGGAGCTCGAGGCCGCCGCCATGGCCCTGAGGGCGGGCCTCGCGGGGGCAAGGGACGCCATCCTGAGGCGGTTTTATGTGCTTTGTTGTGTTCAGAGGCGAGGCATTGGCCTCAATTGGCGTCGGAGGCGGGCGGGGAGGGGGCTCGTCTTTCCAGCCGCCTGATCGTCGTCCGAGGCCTTTCACGCTATATTGCAGCTGCACTTTTTGGCGTTGTGAGATTTTTGGGGACGCTTGTAGTCTCGGGGGTGGGTGATGATCCGGTCCGGGGGAAATGGGTGTCCAATCAGGTGACTCCGTGGTGTGTTCGCGATAAGTTGGACCCCCACTGACCGAGAAGCCGGGATAGCTTCAACAAAGCTAGACGATAACCCGCCAAGAGAATGTTGACTCGATGAAATCATGTTTCCGCCCGTGGATAGTTCAGTCTTACAGAATAACCCGGATTTTGAAAATCTTTATAAAAAACTCACAAATGTCGTACTTAACCCCGATGGCTCGACAAAGGAGGATCCCGCGGCCAAGGAGCGAGCCGCAGTACGAGAGGTGAGAAGCCAATATCTTGAGTTGCTCATGGTTATATCTGACTCGGTAAACAGGAACTCAACCGTCGTCGTCTTGTCTGGGCAAAACATCATCTCCTAACCCGCGCCATCGCAACCGCAACACCATCAAGTACACCACCAGCAACGAAAGCCCCGTCTCGTCTGCGAGCACCAAAACAGCAGAACCAGCAAAAATCAGATTCGAAATCTCAACAAGCATCGCTCCCCGAGCCGCTGGTCGACCTTCTCCTCGTCCTACCGCCTCTCCTCGACACCAACAACCCGCCATTCCCACAGGAGACCCTCGAGCTTCTCTTCGCCCATCCTCCCCTCTCCGAGCTCGAGACCCTCCTCCCCTCGCTCGCACCGCTCATCGCATCGAATCTACGGTCTTCAGCTTTAGGCCTCGCGCGCATCGCCCACCCTTCTACGAACCCATCATATCTTCACCGCCATATCGCCTCTCTGCCAAACACCCTCTCAACGCTGCGCTCCGAGCTTGACGCCGCAGAATCAGATCTCTGTGGACACCGCCTCCGCTCTCTCGCTGTCCTCACATCTCTCCTCCAAACCGTCAGCCACGCCCTCGGACTGCTCATCCGCGCGCTCGAGGCCAAGCACGGCGTCGTCGCCCGCAGCCTGGAGCTCCGTGCCGCAGAAGTCTCCCTCCAGGCTGCTCGTCACGACGCTGACGCTGCTATATCTGCCGTCTCTGTCCGTCGCGCCGTGTACACTCCCGAGGCGATTGCCGCGCTTAAGAACTACGGCGCACACCTGCGCGATGCCAAGAATCGCGGCGAGGAGCGCATCAGAGGTCTGACAGCTGAATTGCAAGATTATGGCATTGGCGTGGATGGCGGTGAGGGCAAGGAGAGGAAGCTACGGGAGATGTCAAGAGTGTACCGGGAGATGACAAGGCAGATGGAAGATGTTAGGGGAGATCTTGAACGACTGCACCAGGGATAGAAGCAGTCACCGTCAATCATACGGGGTTGATACGCAAGATGGTGGGCGGCGCATTGAGAGAATGCACAAGATCACGATGTATGATAGTCCTTCTTTGCCAGCCTTGTTTACTCCCGAGCCTATTGGGACAACGTCTACTATAGTTTGCAGCATTTATACCCGTTGGAGAAGCATTAGTATAGGTAGATCAGGCACAAGGCCCGTGTCTATTATTCAGTTTATTCGTACATAGATTTTCAGATTGTCTTCGTCTCGTCATTCAGACTTTCAGGCCACATAGCCTGGCCTAGACCCAAGACTTGGGGTATTTTAGAGTCCATCTCATCCCAACAGCTTTCGTGACCGTAGCTGCTATACTTATTTTATGTCAATGGAGGAGTCCTGCGATCTCCTATTGATTATCTTCCTCCCAGTTCTCGCCTTGTAACATGAGTACACCACTTAACCCTTGACCTTGTAGATGGCCTCGGCAAGGCGGCCGACGTTGTCAGAGGTGATACCGGCAACGGAGATACGGCCGTCCTTGGTGGCGTAGACGGAGAACTCCTCAGCCAGGCGGGTCATTTGCTCGGGAGTGAGACCAGTGTAGGCGAACATGCCAATCTGGCTGGTGATGTGAGACCAGTCGTGCTTGGAGCCGAGCTTCTCAAGGTTGTCCTTGAGGAGGGCGCGCATGGTGATGATGCGGTCAGCCATGTCCTTGACCTCACCGAGCCACTGCTTGTAGAGCGTAGGGCTGTTGAGAATCTCGGAGGCGATGCGAGCACCGTGGATGGGGGGGTTGGAGTACAGAGGTCGGATGATGATCTTGAGCTGAGAGTCGACACGCTTCTTCTCATCGGCGTCGGCGCAGACGAAAGAGAAGGCACCGATACGCTCACCATAGAGACCCTGTCAAGTAATTAGCATTCCGCGTGGTTCTAGACAAAACCCGAGCGTCACCGAGACTTACCATGTTCTTGGCGAAAGACTGGCAGAGGGCAATGTTGTGGCCCTGCTCAACAAAGTGGCGGACAGCAAAGGCATCCGTATCGGTGTTACCGCTGGCAAAGCCCTGGTAGGCCATGTCGAAGAAGGCGAAGTGGCCCTTCTCCTTAACAACATCGGAGATCTGCTTCCACTGCTCCTGGTTGGGGTCGACACCAGTGGGGTTGTGGGCACAGGCGTGGAAGAGGAAGACGCTGCCGTTGGGGGCAGCCTTGATGTCGGCAACCAGACCCTCGAAGTCGAGGCCAATGGTCTTCTTGTCGTAGTAGCGGTACTGCTCAACTTCGAGGCCGGCGTGGCTGAAGACGGCCTTGTGGTTAGCCCACGAGGGGTTGGGGATGTAGATCTTCTTCTCGCCGGGGAAGAACTTGGCGAGGAAAGCAGCGCCAACTCGGAGAGCACCAGTGCCCGAGATAGTCTGGGTGATGGTGATGCGGTCGAGGGCGGGGCTGTTGGCGCCGTAGGCCAGCTTGGCAGCGGCGGGGGGGAACTCGGGAACACCAGTGATGCCGGCGTACTCCTTGTTCAGCTTGGAGTCGATGACATTCTTCTCGGCCTCGCGGACGGAGGGAAGGACGTAGGGCTTGCCAGCATCATCACGGTAGGCACCGACACCTGTAGACGCATCGAGTCAGATCAAGTCAAGACTTGACGAACAACCTCCGTCGTCGAGGGGAAGGTCGGAGGCAGCGGGATGACGTCGAACATACCTAGGTTGATCTTCTTGTCGAACTTGTCGGCCTTGAAGGCTTCGGTGATACCTGAACATGGGAGTTAGCATCATTGCGCCTTTATATGAGGTGTTTTTGTTCTCGCATCGTCCTCCTATGTCGGAGCAACGGAGCGTGGAACTACGAGCGTCATCATACGTACCCAGAATGGCCTGTTTTCAGCGAAAAAGGCGATTGATTAGCAACGAAGCTTGCGCAAAGCTCGAGCGCGCATGAATTGACTTACATCCTGTAACAAGTTAGCAAGAGACCAAATTCAGGATGCGGATTCGCAGTGAGGGGAGCTTCATACAGGAGGACCCTGCGGGACATTGGCCCAGTTGGAGGCAGCACGGATGGCAGCGAGGTTGAACTGGGCAGGGCGAGCAGCCTGGCGGCTGGCAACTCGGAGAGTGGACAGCATTGTGAATGTGGTGATGTGAGGGGAGATTGGTGCAAGAGGAGAGATTGATAGGGAAGAGGAAGAAAGAAGAGAGAAAAAGTAGAAGAGGGTGGAGGAAAGAATTAAGGTGAGGAGCAATGAGGCGATGCGATGGTGGAGGTGAGCGAAAGTGTGGTGTCTGGGCGATCGGAGCTGCACGGAGTCAGGGTAGCGAGCTTATCACCAATCAGAAGAGGGCGTGTGGTTCGAGGCCCTTGTAAAAGATGGGGACTTGCTTCGGTGCAGGTGCCAGGCTGCAGTCGGTTCCTGCCCAGCAAGCTCACGTCCAGTAGACTTTCAGTGGACTCACAGTGGAAGTGCCCGCCGGAGGGCACGTATCATCATGAAACGGAGCAGATTTAGTGGGACTACCCCGGACATCGGCGTGTTCAAGTTAAGAATGGCACTCATGGGCGGATGCGCCTACCCTGCCGTGCCTGCGCGGAAGGAAGGAAGCGTTGCTCGGGAAGCTGCTGTCTCAAGCTGAGTGGTGCGCCTGGGGCGGGACATTCTTTCCCTGCTCGGACGGTTCCTTTTGTCCACCGAAATAATATCAATTGCACTTTTTTTTTGTGCGAACAATTCACTTTAGTCATTTCCTCATCTCATCCTCAATCTCATTGAACCAAACACCAGGGAAATGGATGAAGGGAGCGAGTTGGCGAGTATCGGACCCGGAAATTCAAACGCCCATTTTGTCGTCAACTGCCCACATTAGGGTATGGGGATCCGAGCCGTAATAAGAGCCGGGAGCCATAACAACAAGGGAATTTAAGAGCCGGGAATCTGGAGATGTAACGGAAAGTCGACGGCATCTTGTTTAACTTCCGGACCATCCACTCATCAAGCTCGCCTTGGGGAGACCGGATTATTTTCTCCCTCAGTCCAGGGCCTCTTTTCACACGCACTGTTCAACGCTGTTACCACAACCACCATCGCAGAGTCAGTTACCACAGGGTAGTGAACATCCTCAAGTATCTACAGAGCTACACCACAAAAGAAACGAAGCTCTCTTCAATCCCGCCGGGAATCGCTTCCGACCCTGTCCTTTCTCTTAAACGCTCAATTATACGGCCACCGCTCCGGTCTGCTCCGGCCAGTTCACCGCGCGTCCACTTCTGGGTCTTCCGCTGGGCGTCTGGCAGCGGCTCCGCTCTCTCTCGATCCGCTTCTCTCTGGGCGTCTCCAGACTCTCGCACCTTGTTCCTCCACTTCTCCAGCAGGTCATCTGTTGCGCCGGCCCATGCTAACGCTTCCGCTTCCGCTACCGCTCCCAAGCGCTCACTAGCTTGCACTGTTGCATCATCAAACCCTTGTCTTAACCTTTCAGCCTCTTGCGCACCCACAAACAGCACCTGTTGCACAAGACACTGCTGCCGGTCCCGTCCAATGCCGTCCTCGTGACCGGCCCGGTTCCGTGGGAGGTGGCCATCAACAGCAACACCTCAACACAAGCCTCGAGCAGCCTGCTACCGTCATCAAGGTACCGTCTCTTTGATCTCTCCAAAGCTCTCACAGCTTGCAGAGCCAAGAACGTGGGGGTTTGGGGGGTCTCTTAAGCATTCAAGACAAACTCGAACAAAGTAGCTCAAGACAGCTATCATTACAATTAGTTCTCATGAGGGATTCAACTAAAATTACACTACAGCCTCATATCATCTTTTCAGCCTCGCCATACGTGGTCGTTTGTTGGCATTACTACCAGATGCCAATGCCCATTGAATACCAGCGCCAAATCCCGACCAAGATCCGAGATACCGCCTTGGTGGGATCTTTAACCCATGCATGGCATCGCGCCGAACCACGTCCTGCATGTGGCACAGCGCAGGGGCTTTCGTCCGGGGTAGTGGCCCAAACCCGCACAGGCATGGTCCACGCCCACCTCCTTTCATACTACGTATGCACCACTTGAGCGTCTCATCGCCTCTTCAGCAACTGCTGACTCAAGCTTTGTCGTGGGCCTTCTCCGATGGCGTATCCGCGAGCTCTTCATAGCGGTTCATGACCTTGTCCTCGACGGTCTCGTGGAACACGTCCACCTCGGTTGTGGCAAACCTCCTCGCGCTGATGCCTCGCTCAAACAGCACATCAAGCTCGGCAAAAGTACGACCGTTGGGCTCCGGTAGACGGAAGTATGTGTAGATGATACACAAGAAGCAAATGCTCCCCTGGGTTTATTGTCAGCACCTTGGGTTCTGTCACAGCAACGTTCGCAAGGGTCCGATCCTTACCCAAAAGAAGCTCGCGTAATTGCCCCAATCCCAAGCCGTGGGGTTGAGCATATGCGGCGTCAAAACGCTGTTGATGATGCCCACGATATTGCTATTCGCCCACCGGGTTAGCTAACCGAACCGACAATATCTTGTTGAGCACGAAATTCACACGCAAGAAGCTATCTCGAGCGCCCTGTGGAGTCGAAATGGATATTGGACTTACTATAGGTTACGACCGAGCACAACCGTCTTAATCTGCAAACGGCGGGACGATAGCTCTCCGACAAGAGAGTAGCACACGGTGCCTACAGTCAGCTGGTAAAAGAGCGCCCAAATGATCATCATGCTACCGGTGGCTAGGGATGCCTTTTCTCGTTGAGCGTCGGGTACAAGCCCAAGGAAGCCCATGATAAAGAGCATAGAGCAGAGACCACAGAGGCCATACAGATACAGCGTTCGTCGGCCAATGCCAAGGGTCATGAGGCCCCACGCGCCAAAGACTCCGACCATATTGATGGCATACTGGCCGAGGGCAAACGAATACGCCTTATCGGCCGAGAGACCGGCTTGCTCAAGAAAATATGTGGAATAGTTGGAGAAGGAATTTCCGCTCAGGTTTTGAATCGCCCAGACCATACACACGATCTCGGTACGGCGCAGATCGACTCCCTTGAAACAGTCCCGGTACGAGGCACCGCTTGTGATCTTTTCCTCGAGAGCAGTAGTGTGCACCATCATGGCGATTGTCTCGTCGGCGTCGAATTCGGTTTCGCGGTTGAGACTGGTCAGACGCAACAGGGCCTGCTTAGCGTCGTCGTTACGACCCTTGCGAACGAGCCACCAGGGCGATTCAGGCGCGAAGAAGATACCGATACACAGAGGCACCGGCCACATCCACTGAAGAGCATAGGGGATACGATAAGCCCACTCGTCCTCACGCTGGAGCATGGCACGGATAACACCGATACCGATTTCCTGGCCAAGTCCCCAGCAGAAGTTGACGTATGTGGTCAGATAGCCACGCAAGGCCACAGGACAAACCTCGGACGCATAGGTGATGGTGAGCGTCTGAAAGATACCCCAGGGGATGCCACACAGGATCTCTGCGACAAGCAAAGTCTGGACATTCTGAGCGGTAAAGAATATGGCGGTGAAGCCAGTGACGAGAACAAGACAAGCCATGACGGTGTAACGATAACCAAAGCGCTCTGACACCCAGCCATTGATGAAGAGGCCAATGATCTCACCACAGTTGGCTCCCTAGATGGAAGGGATGGTCAGCGTCAGGCCTAGTTGCTGGGACTAAAGCAGAGTAAAGGCAGGATAAGTATCTTGCTTACATTGCTGAGACCAGCCTGCCAAGGGGCCGGAACCTGATAGGTCCCATCCTCACCGAGAACACCATACTTTTTGTTGAATTGAGGAAAGGCGTCTGTTGGCCAGTGTCAGTGAGATGACTAGGCTTACATGACTACGTCGGGCTCATGTCGAGTGTGATTTGCAACTACTCTTGGGATTGGCACCGGATCTGGGAGCATACAAAAGTTATTGACGAGACTAATATCATAGCCCTCCATGGCGATGACGGTGGAGATGAGGACGCTCCAGAAGATGGCCTTGGGGTAGAGCTTGATACCCTGGAGAAGGGTCATATCCTGCTCCTTGCGGGCAGCGGCGCGGGCATGGTCGATGATGGTGTTATGCGTCTTGCTGGGGTCGGAGCTGTCAAGACCGGCCGAGTCGACCACGGCCGAGTCAATGGGGGCCGGCGATACCTTGCCTTGGTAGTCGGCCATGGCTTTGGCTGGCTGGCTGGCTTCGAGTGTGACTTGAAAGGTACCAGGCTCACGCTGAGGAAACTCAAGTGAGGCTCAAAGTTCGACTGCAGATTTGTCTGAGCAGTCTCGGACAAGACGAAATAACATGGACAGACAATGCACTTTGCAGATGGGCCAACCAAGACGATTCGACGATAACGAAAGCGACCCTGATAACGAACACGGCAGCAAGGAAACAAGCAAAGCAAGAAGAAAGACACACGAAGTGAGAAAGCAAAACGGGTCGGAAGGAGCCTTTGAAGTGAAAATATGGGGCTTCTGAATTGATGATTTAAATGTTAGGGGCGGGATGGTCGGCTCCAAGCGGGACGAGCCACGCCTAGGCGAGTTTGGCACGACATTTGACGAATGAGTTGCGAGTTTGCAATCTCTTGATTCGGACCGTTCATAGTGTGACTGCTGGTTCTACGTCAAAGGGAGGTTGTCCAAGTGGGCCTCGCAGATTTTACACGCAGATGACCAGATCCTGTCGTTTTGGGGTTGAACAAGTGCGAAACAACGGACAAGCCGAGACTCGTGTTACTTGCATCTATCATCTATCATGGTTGATGAGAAGAGAAGAGAGTCGAAGAAAGACCATTATGCGGCTCCGCTCCCTGGCTTTGGTGGCGGTCTCGGCGTTGGATTGCCCAGGCACTAGAGAGCATTAGCAGCCACTCAGCGCTGCCGACTCTATTGAACCCCTGAAGCTGTCAAGCTTTTTGGAGAATTGCCCGTGGCGATGGTAAACTAAGCCAACCTCTCCTCCAGAATAACTCGCCTTTGCGGTAAAGGAAGGACACAGAACCCATATTCCATGGCTTTTCAGGCTGACAAGCCCTGGGTCATGTTATCGACCACCTGGACAGGGCTATGATCATCAACAGACCATTGCAGACTCTGATAGTGAATCACGTGGTTTTGTTGGCGACACTTGAGGCATTGGGGTATGCTTGCTCGTCATGACTACTCTGAAACCCACGGACCTGCGCTAACCGCAGATCGGGGCTCTCATGAGCATCTCATCATGAGATCCAGAGTAGCCATTCCTCGAATAGAACTAGTCTGCATAATGTTCATGATGGCGCCGTGTGGAGACTGTAGATGGGCTTGGTCATTCTGGGAGCGGCTCTGGATATGGGACATACTCCACAAGTCGAGTCGATACAGCCAAGGCCATAGTAGAATGCACTACTATAACTTTAGAGAGTCTTCAGTTATCCATGAAAGTCTACCCTACTCGATAATCCAACACACCTATACTCTCACACCATCATGTATGCAACATGCCTATATAATACAATACAGCCTCCTCGTCACTTCTTCCCCCATACATCCCTCCACCACTCCTTGAACCCATAGGCCTTCTCATCCGCCTCAACATGAACCTGCACGTCGTCCGCCCTCCCAGCCAGCGACTCGAGCAGCCCCTTCTGCCTCGGCCCTGCTCCGCCCAGGCTCTTCGCCGGCCCCCCCGTCGCGCGCTCCTGTATCGCCCTCGCCACCGTGGGTGCAACCTCGGCGAAGCACGCCCTCAGCTCCCGCTCCAGCGAGTAGTACGGCTTCTTGGCCAGGTCTGGCGCCATGAGGTTGTAGCTCCGCGCCAAGGAGTTGAGCCGCTCGATCGTGAGCTTGTGGTACGCACGCTCGGTCTGCTCCCACGCCGGGTCCCGGAACGGTCTTCCCACAACCGGGGACGACGATGGCGGTGTTTCCTCGCCGTCTGCCTTCTTCCGTGGGTTGTGCACCTCCTCTGCCGCGGCATACTCCTCCGCCCGCTGCATCTGCTCCTGCAGTGATCCTCCCCTTGAGGCCATCATTCTCGCCGCGTGTCGCCGCCAGTCGTTCCTCAGCCGCGATCTGAACACCCCGGATGCTTTGACGAGCTCCTGTTGCTTCTCTATCCAGGGCGGCACAATGTCCTGCCGCTGGATCATCTTGTTCATGATGTACTCGGTTGTGTCGATAAAGGGGTTGTCGGCTCGTGCATCTCGCTCGATGTCTTTGCCGCGAGGGATGTTCTTGAATTGACCCCTCGCAATAGCATTCTCGATGCGCTCGTTTGCCAACGCCGCAAGGCCGCTGATGGAGTTTGGCAGGGCCCTCGCCCCGGGCTCAAACCTTTCCCGCAGCTCCTTTCGCCAAGCCTCCCTCTCTTCCTCGCTCATCCCATTCTTCGACTTCTCCTTGCCTCCCATGCCAACGTACGTAGTCACTTTATCCCTCGCCGTAGCAACCCTTTGCCCAGTAGACCGCCGTGGTTCTCTCTGGAGCCGCATATCCACCGGCGGCGGTTGGAATTTCCCTCTCAGGCCCGGTGCCAGAGGTTTCTTTGCATCGTCGAGCATCCGGAGTACCGCATCCGCCGTGTTCTCCTCTCCCGTCCACGCCTGTGCTGAAGCGATGTGTCTCGTGCCCTCGCCCGCTGACGACGATAGACCTGCCTCCGAAATTGCCCCGGCATAATCGGACTTGAATCTTGCGTCGGCAATCTTATTTAAGAGTCTCTCCTTGAGTTCATCTGAGAAGCCTGCATCCTCGACAGCCTGACGCCCGGCTCTTCCTCCTGTGAAGAGAGCTTCTTCTGTGGCTTCTTCCAACCGACGAGCCAGTAGACCCGGCTCTTTGGCGGATTTGGTTTCTGGACTCTCACCTCTGTCGTTTTCTGTTGATTTTTCCGCTTCCTGCTTGTCATCTTGAGGTTTGTCGATCTGCGTTGAGAAGCGGGCGAGTGGCAACGACTTCGTCTGGCGAGAAGCCTGGAGACATTGTCGGCAGATGAAAGAGGTACGACGCACAGTAAGAGGCATGATAAACCAGACCACGTATGAGCCAGACGCCGGAGTATTTTAAAGGTTTGAAAAGTGAAGAAATGAAAGTGAATCAAGTTGAATGTCGTCGGAGTCGAAAGTCGCGATGACGGCAAGAAGCTGTCAACGACGATTAGTCAGCCATCAACGAAGCAATCACATCGCTCCTCCTACTTTATGTCTCTGGCTGCTAAAGTCGTCTCTGATCAACCAAGGTATATAGTTGTATATTTATTTACCGAAGCGCTGCCCTATTTTCAGACAATAATTTCCCTTAATACACGATTGAATAGTTTCGGATCCTTGCCTTTCCCCAGCTTCGCTAAATATCAGCACCAAAAATGGGATCCCTTCAGTTGCTAGCAGTAGCCACCAAAGCCTTGCTTACAAGAAATGACAAAAGGTGATAGCAACCAGCAGAGCAAAGACTGGGCTCACCGATGGTTTTGTAAGATATGCAGAGTCCTCCTCATCGTCTTCATCCCCACCCTCTGGGCCACTGACAGTATCTCCATCTGTTGAGTCGTTCCTCAACTTCCAAACGCTGCTGCTGTTGCCGTGGATTCGGCCACTCGCAATGTCTACTATGGCTGTGAGACCTAGGATCTCGCCATCCTTGTCTAATGCAGCAGCTCGGGCAAACTTGAGGTGGTTGTCAGCTTCGAGACGAATCTCCGTCTCAAAGCCTGTGCGAGTCGAGTTGCCAATGATTTCGCGAAGGCTTGTCATGTTCTTCTCGTCCTGGCCAGCGTACTGTAACAGAGTCAACGCCAAATGAAAAATATTGGGACGATGAAGACACATACCACCTCCCAACTGTCGACCTCGGTATCACCGTTCCACGAGACATATACCATGGCGTCCAACGTCATGTTATCCTGGGACACACATGCAATCGAAGGACCCCACGGCGGACGACCCATCCATTCCATCTTCCACGCACGATAAACCGACATGTCAGTATCTGCGTCGTTGTCAGTTTTGTGAGGCATCACTCCTCGCTGGATGTCCATGGCGATAGTGCCGTTGGGAAGATGCTCCGTGATGCCGGGATTTGCGCCCCAGCCGACCAGAAAATTGTCATTGTCCAGGCCTTGGACACTTCCACCCGAGCCGGAAGAAATGCTTTGAGGGTGGTAGAACCCATCCAAGAGCTTGACCGTCATTTCTTCGTAGTCGAGCTCTACCACAACCCCTCGCGAGCAATTGCCATGCCTGCAAGCCCCAGTCTCAAGGACGTGATTATCAAAGAAGCTGAGTTGACTCTCGTTGCCTTGGACAAACCTCGCGTTGTATTGGTACGCAAAGTTGGTTGCATTTCCGTCACTGAGGTCTTTGAATTGATTCCGCTTGCCCCCAAGAATCCATCGCGGGTCAAGGGTGCCAGCTTCGAGAAGGGCAATTGCCGACAATGCCTTGGATGAAACAAGGTAATGTCCTTCCTTGGTCTGTGTCCTTGTAAGTAAACGAAAATTCTCGCGAGGATTATGTTCTTACCTTGAAGATGCTGTCAAGGTGAAACCAGTCAAAACCTTCGCCTTCCATGAAAGTTGTATGGGGGTCGTACTCGACCAAAGTGTCGTTCAGAGAAAAGTGGTTTGACGACCTCCACACGTTGACCACTCGATTTGTGTCAAGTTGGACTTCCTGAAAGATAGAATCGCTCAGCCAAGAATCCAACGCTCCGCCGATGGCAGTCATGTTGTATCGGACGTCCTGGATCACAGACATGATGGCAGTTCCCTGGCCTGTGAACTGGAACTCATGAATGTCGGCCCGAGTCCCGGCCAGATCCTTGGCTGTGACGGTCCATTGCTTCTGGTATGAGGTATCAAAGACATGGCAGTCTCCGCCTTCGATGAACGTGAGATATCGCATGCCCTGGTTCTGTTGTGCTCGAGCATCAAAGGTTCGTTCGTACTTGATATCAGCATACACCAGGCTGAGATCCTTGCTGGAGAAGATGGCAGGCCCTCCTTTTCCGTTATACTCGACCGAGAGGAACAGGTATCCCGAGTCGTCGACAAGATCGGGCTCAAAGGTATTGACTTGGAACAAAGGGGCAATGACTTCCGAAGAGTGGAAGGTCTGAGATGGGAACTGGCCGAGATAGCCCTCGTTGTATGCCTCCGCGTCGTTGATGAATGCCATGTCCGCAGAAGTGAGCATCGCAAACAGCGTGAGTACCGCGATTCGCGAGGCCTGGGAGTAGCGCATTTTGGAAGAGAAGCAAGAGGGAGTCAGAGTGAAGGAACAGCCCAATAGCCGGCGGACTAAGCGAGTGAAGGAAGAGAGTTCCAAGAAGACTCCAAAAGGGCATCAATTTGATTCGATCTCAAGACAGGTCCAAGATTTGGATCATGGACTTTGTGCATGTAGGAACAAGAGATGAGTTGGCTCCAACCCAACTTAGAGATGGCAACCAGGTCGCCCGCCTTTGGAGCATTGAAGTAGCAGCCGCGTTGTACCTATAATCTCCTTGGAGAAGGTAGGCAGGTGCATTTACTGTATTGGAAGGTACACATATCTATAAGGGTAGCGCAAGGCAGGCCCGGGCTCTAAACTTCCTTCCCTTTTCCAAGAAGGCACTCTCGAGCTGAGCCATTGCAAAAGGGAGCCGAGGACCTCACTCAATCCATCACAGTGCCCTCGACGTCAAATTATGAACCCGAGGACTAGTCTGACATTAGGGTCTTGGAATGTTCATGGTAGAATGACTTTGAAATGCATCAAACGCTCAATATTTCAGCTCGCTCGTTATATCCATGACCCTCATTCTATAACTCGTGATAGTCCACAATACACGTGAGCCCAGCTCCAGGCTCGGAGGCGCCAACACTGTCGTTGAACGCCAAACACCTCAATGGCTTTTCCTTTGTCTCTTTTGCTCCGAGGCCCGATGTCCAGGCCTATTCCCTATAAGCCCACGGCTCGCACCGGTGTCTCTTATATATATCCAATCCCAGTCCGTAACTCCTCATGCCGCAATGTATCAATAAGAATGTTTCGCTTCATGCCAATCAATCAATCATCAACAAATCCCCAGAAGCGGCAGCCTCCCTAGATCCGCCCTCCTTCGACAACCTCTCGTCCAAGAACCTCAACTTGGCCAGACTCGCCAGTGCGCCGCCGCTCCATGACCCAGCGGGTTGCACCGCTGTCCTCCTCTTTCGTGTATGATATGCTGTCGGCTGAGCCCTTGTGACGATGACCCATGCTGGGACGCATACGAGCCGCATCGGGGCCAGTGATATTGTTATTGCCGGAAGGCTCCACTGGGCTCACCAACGCCGAGGTGGGGACACACTTTTCGGGATCGGAAACCGGCGAAACACTGTTTTCATACACCTTCGACGTAGGTCTGCTAACGTTCAAAGGTGCAACCATGGTATCCTCCTGCATGTCAGACTCCGGCTGCTGCAATGCCGGAACAGGGGGTGGTGGCGACACAAGGCCAGAGATGCCGCCTGTCAAGGTTGGGCTTCCAGATTGGCTGATGTTGTCGTCCGAATCGTGACTGATGGTGGATAGTACTGAGTTCTTTCGAGCGTGGAAAGTCGTTGGGCTTTGAAAGGTAGGCCCCCACGGAGAGCTAGACAAATCCCCTCTTTCTGAACGAGGAGAGCCATTCTGGCTCGAGTTGAGACTGACTTGAGAACCACCCCAGGCTCTTGATCGAAGCCGCAATAAGGCAGATAAGCTCATCTCATCGCCACGATCGCCCATAAGCGCAAGCTGAGCCAGGCCAGGGCTCTGAAGAGGCGTCCCCCCACCCAATCCAGCCATGTTGAGGCTCATGAATGAGTTTCTGTTAGAATACTCGGAGCGCTCCGTGATTGGCGTGAGGTTTGGTTCTCTTGACACCATGTGCCCGCTTGTCGTGCGATCCAGGCCGCCCTTAGGGCCGAAGAAGCCGCCGTTGGCAAACTCGTAGTCGATATCATCAGGTCCATGATGCTGACTGGTGGGGGCTGAGTAAAAGCCAAACTCCTGGCCATACCATCCGTCGCAATCGTTGGCCAAGGCACTAGCGTTGGCTTCGGCAATAATTGGATCGTCGTCGAGTTCGAAGTCAGCTATATCTTCGTACGCCTGGCCATAGTCATCGTAGCCGTCATAGCCGTCAAACTCATTGTCTCTGAGGGCATCCTCGTGGCCAGGAGTGCCGGGAGAGCGGCTCGCCTCAGACAGGGGTGTGTCGTCGGGCGATGGCGACGAACCGCGTTGAAACTTTCCCGACACAGCTGCATTGTAAGCAGCTGCGGCAAGGGCTGCTTGGTAGGCGGCCATGGAATCGGCATCCAGAGAAGGCAGCTGGGGAGCTGAAGGCTCAACAGGGCACGCTGACCCAGAACTGTCCTTGGGAGCGTCTGTTTCAACATTCTGTTTGCCTTCAACACTCGGCGAAGTATGCGCCGTTGAATGCGAGGCTGCTGAATGCACGGAGAGTTGAGACGTCACGTCGGATTCCCGTTTTGTGTCATCTTGCTTGGTCTCTCGCATTTGCGATTGGGCTTGCGCAAAAGCCCCTGCAATGGGCCGACCGAACTGATCGGTATCATTGTTGTCAAAGATGGACTCATCGAAGGGTGTATCATCCCATTCTGGAGGAGCAGCAAGGTCTTCAGCAAACTCGTTTTCGAACCCCAGCATTCCATCTTCGAAATAGAGGTCATCATCATTCAGGGAGCGGCCAATGTTGAAGGGGGGCAGTTCCTGGTTCTTCTGGAATGCTGCCTCGTTCTCCAAGCTGGGTATCCTCGGTACGTCAATACCTTGGATTCCCAGCCCACCCGGCTGCATTTCTTGATGGCTCTGAGGGTTGAGAGGGAGGCTGGGAGATAAGGATCCTGGCAAGCCCGGAGTGTACTGGCTCATTGCGAAGCCGATGGTATTGCCATCTGCATCTCTTGGTGTCGGCACGAAGCCCGCGCTGTGTGGGCTGGCCAACGATGACGTTGGATTGGATCGCTGGAAGACGAAGCCAGAAAAGTTCTCTTGGTCATCGTCTGGATCAAGCCCATCGTCTAGGCTTTCTTCACCCACCATGGGGATCTCCTCCTCGTAAATATCGTCTTCGTAGTCTGCGTTGACCCCTGGGATCTTCTCTTCCAAGCCATCGTCATCCATCATCGCATCGTAATCAAATCCATCGTCGTCAAAATCATCAAACCGAGAATCTCGTGGGCCGGGAGTATCGGTGGTCTTCTTCTCCAGTTCCCGCTGTCGGTGCCGATCTTCGAGAAGCTTTTCTTGCTTAGCGGCCCCAATCATGTCGAAGCTAAACCTCGAAGATGTGCTCTTCATATGTCGAGGTACCGCTGACGGTATATCTTTACCTGACATACCCGAGAGTGATGGACCCCTCGAGCGGCCGTTTCGTAGAGAAGCCGTTGATCTGGTATAGATGGATATATCGTCGTCAATCAACCGTGATGCGAGAGGGAATCTTGGTTGCACCGAGACCGGGGCTTCGTTCTTGGGCGGGACTGGCGGAGGACTTTCGTCGGTGAGTATGCTGGCTGTTACAGCGGGGTTTGTAACAGCAGTAGACGCAGTGCTAGGGGTGTTCCTCAGAGCTCTTGAATCTTGCGAATATATCGATTCTGAGGCGTTGCTGGGGACGCGCTGAGCCGTAGCCTCGACGGGAGCGTTCTCAGGCTGTGTTGCCGACAGATCCGGGAACCTCTCCTGTCCAGGGGTAGTGGCAGATCCAGGAACTGGCGAGGTAAAAGATGGCTGCGTCGGTTCCTTGCTGGGCGCGTTCTTCTTTGGGCGGGGCGCACTGAAGTCATGAACGCGGGTACCCTTGATGCGCGGATCGTATATGAGCTCCTCCTTCAGGTTCGTCAATGGAAGTGGGTGTAAATCAGGTGCGTGTTGGCTGTTCTTCCGTCTCATCAGGAGAGTTGACATGGGGTTCTTGAGAAATGGTAGCCCCTTCCTGGGTTTTGGGTTCTCGGTATTGCTGGTCGTCTGGCCAAGAACGGGTAAATCTGTATGGAGACGGGTGCCAGCAGGTCGACGGCCAGTGGGTGCAGTGGTGGAGTTTTGGAGTTCCGTGGGCGTACTGAAGGAAGATGCTGTCTTTGTATTCCTGAGAGCTTGGGGAGGTGGCCTCGTAGGCACAGAAGGGTTGCTGGAAGCCAGAACTGGCTGGGAAGCGGAATACTGTCCCATGAGACCAAGGCCTCTCCCGCCGTCAATGGCTTCGTAGGCTTGGGTCTCCATATCGCGCCGATATTTCTTGAGAGCAAGACCACCAATAAAGCTGGTTCCACCGTGGAAGGGCGATTTGGGTGTTTGCTGCGGACGAGACTCTAACTGACTTGACCAAGCATTCTGTCGATTGTCGAGGGATTGACCACGCTCGTCTGACGTAACGCGGGCTATGGGAGGCAGAGACGGGGGCAGGGCGGAGGAACTCGACGAGGTCGGGAGCAGGTCTGGCGAGAGGACATCGGGAGGGAAAGACGACGAGTGGCCGATGGAGGGGGAAGTAGGATGTTGATCAGAGTTCGGAGAGGCAGGAGTCGATGGCCCTCGCCGGTGGAACCGCAGATGGGACAGCATATCGATGACCGGGCTTGGGTCGAGGCGAATGGATCACAATGTCGACGGCGGCTGGTGTGGGGGCAGGGCGGCAGCGCTCAAGCTTGCGTAGCCGACAGCAAAAAAGGGCAGCGTGCCGTGGGGCGGTACCCGATGGTGCAGGGCGAAGTAGCAGGTGAGGCGATGGATGAGACGCGATCATGACTCGATGGGTCGTAATCGCAAGAGACGCGCGCACATGGTGGTTGGCGGGTTGTAGGGCATTCGGCGGTCTCGGCAGTTCAAGGGTCCGGAGTGTACTGTAGGCCTGTCGCTCGAGGCTCGGTTCAGGGATGGTCTCGCGTAGTCTGAGGCTGTGGCAAAGGGTTCGCTGTGAGGAGGATGGGATGGGTTGTTGTTGAGGAGAGGCTGAGGCAGTACTGGTTTACGGTCCCAAGGCGCCAAGATTCTGGCAAGGATGTATTGCACGTGCAGGGGCCACTCGGATGCGACTCTGACGTGTTTACTAAAGCTTGAAAGGGAACAAAGGGCCATAGTTTCTATTTGGAGGGCGTTATTTACTGGGTCTGTTTAATTACTATTAGTCGGCTCCAAGGGAAGAAGCCGTGAAACTGGGACCAGCAGATCCATGGATAGTTCTGAGCCAGCCAACTTACAGCAATACCACTGGGCTTAGTCTTTGTCTTCAATGGTGGGGCTGTGTTGTCTTGAAACGCCGTCTCTATAAAAAGAAAATAGATCCCTTTGAGTTTTGATCACCTGCTCCTTGGGCTTAAGCAACCTCCCTCGCACAAAAGATAAATTAAAACTGCTAGCGGGATGTATATATTCTGGCCTCCCTGTAAAGAAAAATGTCACTGCTCTTTGCCTCCCTCTTGTCGTCTAACTCCTCCAAGTCACGTCAATTGCATCTTGCTGTAAGGGATCCGCGATAGCTTCGGCTTACTAACCCCAATCAGGCAGTCAACATTCTACTATTGATTGAAGTCTTAGACATGTCTATAAGACCAGGTCTCTTTTCTAGGTTTCCACCATTTCAATAGTTTGTCTTGTAAACTCTTGCCATTGGATACAGTCTTTGGGTACTCGTCTCGGCATTGCCGTGACTCTGAGCCTTTCCTAACCGCCCTCATCAAGGGCGTGAATATAGGTTTTCTCTATTGGCTGAGGGAAGCAAAGCTAATCATAGATTGTTTTCTATCCCCTCCCCTTCTTCCTTTCCCTTTCCTTCTCCTAGTCATAAGCCTTTGGGGGGGCTTGAATAAGCATCTCAGTCCAGAAGTATCACGGGCCCATCTCGGACAATGCTCAGAGAGAACTATTACCGAAGGCCATCGACTCTGCACATCGGATGACGGTCTCCCAAATGCTGCAATCTAGCTGCACAGCCGGGCAGCTAGACAGGGTTTACGTTCTTGGCGGCTCATTGTGCTGATGTTGATACCAAAAGCTGACATGGGCCTCGCCTTACCGCTGCAGCCGATGGCGGATTTTACCTTGTACTGACCGCTTTGGAGTTTCATCGAGGACTGCGTAGTAGAATCATGGCAACTCTATTCTCAGCCACGGCCGTTGCGGCGTTAAATGCGAAGAGAAGAGCCTTAGTCCTCGGCAAGTTGATCGATGTGGCGCCAAGGAAGATGCCGTCTGTATTCCGAGATGAGGAAATAGCTCGGCAGACCTCATCAGGGGTGCAGCTCGACTCATCTGCAGTTTGTAGGATTGATGAATATAGGAAGGGGACCTTGGCTGCTTGGAGTAGTAGTAGCGGGTATGAATCTACCCACTGTGTAAGTATCTCCAATCTGCCTCGTGACGTTGTGCCACTAAAGCTCTCAAGGAGACCATTTGGACCTACCTAGGCACCTGAGGAACCCAGTATGTAGGCGGGGATTGAGGACAGCAAGCTAGAGGAATGGGTTGCTTCGTGCTGCACGGAAAGATAGAGGGGGGGTGGACTGCTTAGGTATCAACCTGGGTAGTACAGCCACGGTTCATTAGGTCAGCTCCTGCAAGCTCCCGTGATCCCTAACTATGGCACCTCGTGCTTTATTGCCTCTTACAGCCTTGAAAACATCAAGGAAGTTATCAACGGTTCCCCACACTCAGCTAGAACATCTAATGTTACACCCGTCGCGTAAATCGCCAGCATCACAAATGTAACCGTTGGCAAATCCTCCATGTCTTGGGTCCACGAAGGAATTATTCATTTCCAGACAGCTGGTCGGGGGCTTTGCCCAGAAGCGCCCCCAAGCGCAACCGACATCGCGGCCTGAGAATGCTCCACTGCGGACGACACCTTTCCGGGGGGGATAATCTATGTTATACGGTATCGGTCTTTGGACGCGCCAAGGGTGATTATTACGACAGCAGTGTTGCAATCATCAACTAGGTAAGTCCCTGATTACACATTCGTGGCCAATGGCGTGACAAGATGACGAATATTTAAACCTCCGGCAGATGGCACCGGGATGTGGGCGGGTAAGATACAAATAGCATGAACGGTTATACGTATTGAACTGCTGAAACGCGAGGAAACCAGGGGATTTTCGGCGAGTCCTGGCAACGTAGAACCCCACAAAATACCAGCTAGATCCTTGATCACTCCCTCCCACAAGCCTGCGCCAGCGCCCGTGAGGCTGCTCGCGGGCGTCTTGGCCGCACAGGTTGATGCTCTAAAAATCTAGGCTCTGTATGATTATGTCTTGGCTTGCCGTGGCCCCGACAGATAAATGAGCCGAGTTTGACATTGGCATCCTCGACCGAATTGTCCTGATAAGTCGCTTGTCTGCCGCTGAACCCGTTACACACCCGTACTGTGCTGTGGAACACTTGTAGGCTACCTCCTGACTTGCCGCATTGTTTGACCAGTTTCTTATCAACTCGGCTGCTCTTTGGTTTCTCCTTTCAACCTCTTACACCTGTTATCTACCTCCCTTTTCTTTTCACGGAGGGAAGGCAATCTAATCCAACCCAGACCCTTTTTGTCGCGTGCCTCCCTTTTCCTCCGCCTGCCTCATCTACACGCCTCGCTCAAACCTAGACACTGTCTCTCACTGGCAACATTCCTCCCGACGTTAACGTTTTAACACTTTATCGAACATCATTCGCAGTTTTCGACACTGATCGGGTAGATCGGCTGTGATTTGGTGATCTTTTACAACCACCGTCCCCCACAATTTGCCTACGTTTCGCAGCCACAATCAAGGCCTCCTCTGATCTCCAACGTCCCTTTCCACCCCAGCTTCGGTATAAGCCTTTGCATCGCACCATGCTAAACACGTTATGGAAGTCGCCTGCCGAGCTTGATCGTGAGCTTCCGAATCATCATGACAGCGGGAACTCTTGCCTGGATCGTTTTGGCCAAAGAAACATACTCGTCTTCTGCTCAAATCGTGTCTGGCGCGGTGCCCCCAAGCGGGTTATCCAAGGCGCCGCCTTTTTCGTCACACTTTTTATTATTTTTGGTCTCTTGCCGGAACGTCTGTCGGGCGGTGGCTACTCGAGTATTATATCTTGGAAGAAAGAGCAGATACCCGAAGCAGACCTGAGAATCGTCGTGTTCGGATCCCCCGACATCCTCGGCAGCGCACCAGACAAGTCTCAGAATCGCAAGACGTGGACTGAGGAGCTATGCTATGAGGTAAGACGGAGGAAACTCGAGTTGCTGTGCCCTTTTCTAATGCTTCGATGTAGCTCAATTGCACCTCGCACATCTCCTTGGTGCCATCATCGGGTGATTCTAACAGGGGACTTGCCTGCAACAGCTTCTACGAACAGACGCTTGGTGACCTCCTCAACATTACCTTGAACACAGATATTGAAAAGAAGCCCGGATCCGACTACAAGTACCTCGCCGAGGACTATCCGGTCCCTTCCAGGGTGCCCGACCTTGCCGCTCAAGTACAAGAATTTCTCAAGATGCCGCCCCCTAACACAGCCCCACGCGAAACGTTGTGGATCTTCACCTTTGGAACTTGGGAAATATGGAACCTGGCCGCACTACCACGAGAAGAGGCCGAGGATCTCATTGTGTCTATGATCAGTTTCATCTTTGACCAGGCCGAGTTGCTGTACCGAAACTCGCTCGATCCGACCTCGGTCGCTTTCTCCGACTTTTGGGCCACTGCCACCGCGTCCCAAGTCAAAGAACTGACAAAGCCTGGCGCCCTCGATAACGTCGACGAACGCCGGTTCGAGAGCTTCCGGGTTCTGATCCCAACGCTCTTTGACATTTCGCTCACGCCCGGTTGGCGAGGACGATCCAAGCCGCCGTTCCCCAACAGTTTGGCAGAGCAGAACCGAAACGCTGCCGAGCTGACCACCTATTGGAACCGCGAGGTCACCTATGCGATCGCTGAGTGGAAGCAAAAGGCTACGGAAAAGCCCGCCGGCTTCGAGGCTGAAGATGCCGAGGAAACTGGAAAGAACAAGAGAGACGCCGTTGAGGATGCCGAAGGCGCTGGAGGCGACGAGGGCGACGAGGGCGATGTGGAAACATCACAGGAGAGCAGACTTCGAAAGTACCTACCGTTTTCCCTTTTCGAGTCCAAGAACACAAGCGGAACCAAGGAGCCCGAGGAGCCCAAGGAGCACGTCATAATGGCCCCCTATCCACTACGCAACGGCTGGCAGCTCAACCCAGCGAGAGCGATTCTCAACGCCATGACCGAAGAGGAAATGCAGCGTTCAGAGGTTACGGATTCGAAGGGTCGTGGAACCTTGCCAATCAACGACTCAATGCGATTCCTCGATGTCTGGACACCGTGCGTCAAGGTCAAGACGAAGGATCTGGCTGTCGACAAGGAGGAGATCACGGAAGAGTGCCAGATACCCGACGACCATCTATTCTACGACTCCTTTACCGTCAGCGAGAGGGCCATCAAGGGCGTGGCAAAGATGATGGGCAAGGACGTCCAGGAGAACCTGTTTGATCAGGAACCCAAGTACAGCTGGCCGTTCTGACAGTGGATCTAGCCCGAAGATTGTTGCTGCGTTTTGGTTTCGAGGCTATGGCATTGGTGTTGGTTAATACCCGAGCAGCATGAAAGAAGGTATAGGAAACAGATGCATGATTAGGCACTGGATCGGTGAATGGCGTTTT
Organism: Fusarium zealandicum; assembly: GCA_013266195.1. Taxonomy (NCBI): domain Eukaryota; kingdom Fungi; phylum Ascomycota; class Sordariomycetes; order Hypocreales; family Nectriaceae; genus Fusarium; species Fusarium zealandicum. The sequence goes on along the minus strand of JABEYC010000150.1, from coordinate 10,835 downwards.
GGCGCTTGGCCGACAGGCTTGTCGTGTGAGTTAACGCATTGTAAAATAGTTGTAAAAAGCGTTCTCATAATCGAGGCTTTATTTTGTTCTTTTGTCATTATTATCGAACCGCATCCATATTCGCTACCGAGTGTCTCTGAATGGTGTTGACGCAAATCTTGGAGGCAAACCATGTAACTGCAACGATCAATTTAAAGTTGGACATTCCGGGCCGAGCCACTACATACGCGATAAAGAGCGGGGGTGCTCTATTTTGAACGCCATTCCCGAAGACCAGGTCCGAATCTTGATGGACCAGGATGGCCGGGGTGGCAGCCTAGCCGCGACGGTTTTGGCGCCAAGCTGCCGAGTCTATGGGTGTGATACAACTATAATATAACTTGGACTTTCAATATCGACATCGTTCTTCAGCTGACGGCAGCACAAGCAAGCAGGGCATTCGTGAGGTGTGGCATCGATCTTGCAGATGACCCTTGAACTCTTGGAGAGGGCCCTGTAGAGTCAAAAGTCCCAGCGATTCTAGCGTTAAAGTGACAACAGCCCAGCATCATCAACAAGGCTATTTCTATTCTTAATTCAATAGTTTGAGCACGGCCCCTGCAAGCTACTGCAACTATTCACACGTTCTATCCTATCTTGAACTGTGGCTGGTTGCCTCCCTCTAGCAGAGCGCCTACGCGGCTGTGCCCCTCCCCCACAACCTAAAATGATCGGCGTCATCGGCGTCATCATGCAGCAACATCACCTGGACTCTCTCACACGCACGACCTCAGATTAAGCACCACTCGACCGACGATCCCTCAGGAGAGCAGCCTCGCGCCAGAATTAAGCATCGGATGTCTTGGCCTCCGGCTCATCCACCCCAGCCTTGCTGCTCCTCATGAGGTCACGGGCGCTAACTGGACCTGGGCCAAGCCTGGGACATGTCCAGCGGCCATGGGTCCTGAGTCCTTAAGCAACACGCGCGCCTTCTTTCCCGCTTGTCGCCTCGTCCCTGGTGACTGAGACTCTTACCTGCACCTTCCACGTTTTGTGAGAGTCTGCCTAGCGAATTCTGTAGACACGGTTTGAGCCTTTGCTGCCTACGAAACCTGACCCTTTCAACATCCACGCGACCCTACGACTCCTGATACGACTCCGCCGCTCTCAAGACTCATCCTCTGCACGCGACCTCGTTTGTCGCCTCACTCAGAAACCCTACTTTGTATATACATAGACCTCGCGGCCGCCCGGCCCGTTGCACCTCTTAGGATGTCGGACAAAGAATTTAGCCCGTCCTCTTTTGCAGGCGATATGCAACTTCGAACCCGCAAAGAGCGCAACTTCGCCAAGGTCGAGCACGAGCTGCCCGACCCCAAATCCGCAGCCTTTCAGCGCACGCAGACACTTGCTCTCGCCGCGCCCTTTAACGTCTCGGCATGGCTTTCGCGCATCGCCAGCTGGAACCCCTTCGGCAAGGCCGTCGACAGTGGCGATATCGTCTGGTTGTTTGACAACACGGCGTACCGCAACCCGGAGACGGATGAGTGGGAGGCCGAGTTTGTTGCTGCCGTGTTTGAGAACGAGCCCAGATGTCGTGTTGCGGATATTGTCTCGAGCATCGCCAAGACGCTTGGACTCGCGGATGATGCGGCCGAGCGAGATGTTATTGAGGAGAGGATCATTCCCTTCCTCTGGGATATCCAGGCCGCGAGGGTATTTTACCTCGAGCACCGCAAGAAAGAGCTGAGGCTGGGGCCGACGAGCGTCAACGGAATCACGACTAGTGTTTTGCCTGTGGAGCGCTACCATAAGGGGACTGTATTTGATGCGACGGCAATGGTCCCTCGTGAGGTCCAGGGCATACTCGACATGCAGACCTACTACGCCGGACCCGAAGGCTGGAGTATCATTTCAGGTATGTTTTCTCTGGTGAAGTTCAAACCTAACAAGAGCTAACGGTTACACAGATGTTGACGACACCATCAAAATCACCTTGACCAGTGACCCTCTCGGCATTCTCAAGTCTACTTTTGTCGATGCCCCGACTCCGGTACCCGGCATGCCCGAGCTCTACTCGGAATTGCAGTCCATGCTCCCGCGCGACACGCCCTGGTTCTACCTGTCAGCATCGCCCTACAACCTGTACCCGCTCCTACGGGACTTCCGCGATCGCTACTACCCACAAGGCACACTCATCCTGCGTGACTCGAGCTGGCGCACCGTTGCGGGCTTGCTATCGGCGCTGACGATGGGCACGGAGGAGTACAAGGCTGATCGGATGAAGAAGATCCACTCGTGGCTGCCGAAGAGAAAGATGATTCTCATTGGCGACTCGACACAATCTGACCCCGAAGCGTACGGCGAGATGTAAGTCTATAGACGGCACCTCCTATATCATGTTTATGGACTAACCCGACTACCAGTTATCGAACCTTCCCTGACTGGGTCAAGATGATACTCATCCGCAAGGCTACCGATGTAGCTGCCATCGGCATCCAGGAAAAGAACCAGCCCGAGCGCTTCGACAAGGCCTTCAAGGATGTGCCGCGGGATGCCTGGCATGTTTTTGAGGATCCGAGCGAGTGCCGGCGCATTGTGCGCGATGTGACTCACAAGAGGTGGTGATGGGACCAGTTGCGGCAGTGTTTTGCTTATTGATTCCCCCTCCTATTCTGGCTTAGATTCAGTTTTAGATTGTATTAGTATTGCCTTGATGAGGTTATGAATTTGGTTGCGTTTGGGTTGGTGGTATATGTTGGTATATTCGGCTTCCACTTGGCTTCGGTTCTGTAACAGATTCCCGCTGGGCACTCCAGTACCCGTCTGTAGTAGAAAATAACAAACACGGATATTTATAAACTTGTCTTTTGAATAATCTACAATGTAATCCAGACGGATGCATAGGGTTGCCCCAAAGTGTATGCATTCTTCCAATGTGAACCTGAAGCCTCATCCAAAGCAACCCAGCCACCGACCACACATTCTCACCACCAAAATTCTTCATCGTGGCCGTCGTGGGCATCTTGGGTACTTTTCCCCTCCGACCGGCTACTGTTTTCAAGCTGGTTGGAATCAAATCTATTCGTCTCAGTGATTCTGATTCTTGCGTCGCTCCCTTGTGGTACCGTCACTACGTCGAGGTCTTTAGACATGGTGAAGTAGTTTCCATCTCAATAATGGAAAAGTCAAGTGATCACAGTAGATGATTCTTTGGCCGTGCGTGAAGCTGGTGGAATCGTGGTGATGGAATCAAGTTGGAGCATGGATGTTTGAAACGCTGATGGTCAAGGATGAACCTAAAATACGAGGAGTAACATGTAAAGAGGGGTAGAAACGCGAGGGTAAGGTCAAAGAGAAGAAAAGACTGAAGCGTAAGAAGGCCAGACTCTACGGAAGATGGGGGTTATAAGATGTAAACTAGATCAATAAGCACCCAATACTAAAAAGAAAGCAGTTAGTCAGTTATTATGCGTGTCTCGGGAACAAATAAAGTGCTTTCTAGTGCAAACATGCAGCAAGGCGCCAATTCATCGGTTGTCAGTCACTCTTGTAGAATCGTGGTTGCTTGAGTCTATATGCAGACCCCCGTAGACGCGTTTAATCTACGCAGAACAAATCGTGGGTGATGGAAGAAGCAAGGGTATAGTGAAAACCATAGAATATACCAAAACCAGAATCATCTTAGCCTATACTCGTCTCAACAAAGTCTCCGCGTATGTCACCAGCTGGCAAGACCAATTGCAGCGCCAATGCACGGGACAAGACAGTTTCATACTGCACATGACAACCCGTAATCTTCATCTCCGGCTTCTTATTCGTAGAGGTTCCACCATAGTGTCACAGGTGGTGAAGCTGAATCTGTCATGCCCCTCGAGCAGCATGACCGACATTTCTAGCCCTTGAGGCATCAAGAGATGAAGACGGATTGCTTCATTGTCCAGAATTCGCTGGACCATCTTCAGTGCCGCTGAACACTTGCCCTGGGAGGCTGGGTCAGTTGCATCGCCAGTTATACCGCGGATGATACGCAACTGGACTTTGATAGGCCCTTGTAGTTCGGCAAATGTGTTGTACAGGTCGTTGTGGAGGTGTAAGAAAGGCTCTACTTTTTGAATTTCGACATCAAGAGAGACTGATCGCATCGGGTAGCGATAAGTCAGCTTGAAGTCACAGAACATGGTCAAGTGATCCGGCTCTTTGAAAACCAGAGTGTTGGAGCCGAACAGCACTCGTGTCCCTTCAACAAAGCTGGGTCCCATGGATGTCAACGTCTGGCCCGAATCTCTGGATGAAGCACTCACATTCTTTTGCATGTCAAGACGATTCTTGTTGACACAGTGCACGGCTCATGATAAGACCCGCCTTGTAGGTGAGGGACATGCCTGAGACCCCTTGGGCCGGCACTATAGTCCCAGTAGGAGGACAGTTGCGGTCCAAGACGACACAATTGGACAATAGATAGCGGATTTCCAACCAGACAAGGGCGATATTGATATGCCAAATGAACCAGGCGCTCTCCAAATAGCTCGACATATACCAAGCGCCGGATGTCGAAAGGAAACCTGGCGAAGAGAGGCGACTGATTCTGGGCGTGGTATTCGCCAAACATGCCGTTTGGTCGCTCCATGATGCTGAAGGTGATCCGGATGCTTTAGTCAGGCTGGCCTGGCCAACTATAATCGCCAAATGAACCAGCTCAAGGGTGAAGAAGAGTGTGCAGATGTATGGAAGAGTGAAGAGAAGAGCTGGCGCGACGGAAGATGGGGGTAGATGCCCAAGGGGTGAATCAGCGCGTGCCTGAGGATTCACTTTTCCAAGGCAAAATAGACATGAGCTCACTGCTACAGGTTTGGTGCAGATAAAGGGCATCCCAGAGCAAACAACTTTTGTTTCAACCAAGTGTTTGCTTCTATAAGTCGATTCTCTCTAAATGCATTTACTCTGCGTAGCACAGACGATATGTGACAGTATATGGTCAAGACAAACGGCAGCCATACTTTCAACTTTTATTCTCAATTGTCGACGTATATTTACTTGCTGAAGTTCCCGAATCAACATTCATCTTCTTTCAATACCTCTCATGCCTCCTCTGAATCAGACCCCGGAGTGCTTGCTGGAGGAGAAACCTGCGGACCTTCGTCTCAGCTGGGCTCGGCACTCTGCAAAGCTCGACCCGAGACAGGCCGCATCCGATCACGTCCGCCTTTCACAGCTCTATCAAGCTCTCGGCCATCCAGAGCCTGACGCGGATACCCCGTGCTGCAAACTTGTCAGCGGCCTCGTGGAGGACCTCGACGACGCCGCGGTACGCCCACGCCTCGATATACATGCATCCAAAGCACAGCCGCAGAGACAGGTTGGAGTTGTTCGGTAGACAGGCTAGAGCAGCGCACATGTCGCGGAGATTGTTGAGTTGCTGGTTATGCAGCACGCCCATGGGACGCATGCTGATGTTGAAGTGCATGTGTCTAAACAACTTGAACCACGGCTTCTTCGAGTTTCGGAATAGGAGGAGGACCAGTTGATCTTCAAAGACCAGCGTGTTTGTCATGTAGAGCGCCTGGATGCCGCTCTCGAAGCTACCGATATGTTCAATATTACGGCTCCAAGCCACCGGCATCGTACTTGGGGCACTCACAACTGCCTGCAGGTGACGAGAAAGTTGATGGCGCCCAAGAGGCGGATATCTCGCGGTGTCTGGGGACACTCTTGGGTGGTTCCATGGCAGAAAAAGTGACTCCAGCAGTCGGCTTCCTTCAAGCCTGTGTAGACAAAGCGGAACCTGAGGTGTATCATGCGGGCTCCAATCAGTTTGACGTAGACCATGTGTCGAATCTCTGGGGGAAGCTTGGCGAAGAAGGCTGAGTTGTTCTGAGGATGGGCATCTGGGTATCTTGGCATATCTTGCATCCTGATAGAGAGCCTTGGGGTGAAGAAGCAGAAATGGGTTGTATGATATGGCACCGGTACGGATAGAGTTGTCAAGCGTGTAGATGGGAGGAGCGCGTAAAAGAGCAAGGGTTGGGATGAAGTGGTGGAAAGGTATTCCAGTCAAGTGCCCGCGGAATTAGAAGGAATGGGAGTCTGGGAAGAAATCGCAGAGAAAATAAAGAGCTACGGGTGGTAAATGGACCATGTTCTAGGCGCAAACGATACATCAACTCTGGTACGCCACAAGGGTCTTTGGCGTTGTGAGGATAGTTGCACTCTCAGGGGTGTTTGCTTTCCATCTTCCGTATCTGCAATAGGCTACAGATATTTGGTCTGAATGCCCCCGTTGTCTCAATGTCTTGACTCAGGGTTGTTTTCAAATGGATTCCTGCTGGCAGACTCCGCAGCCTCCCGTTAGACAGCCTCGTCGGTGCGGGATGCGTTTGATGCCGGCGATCTAGACAACCCTCGCAACGTCAAGATCGAATGGCGGCAGACGCCCGTCTCACGCTTTCAGCACCCCGGATATCTCAACCGTGATATTATAGCGTATTCAGGGTGCAGTAAGGATCTGGGTAGCATGCGGGTAGTTGCGTGGGAGGTTTGCAGGCCCAACTTGCTCCGTTTGATTGTCTGCTTGGGGGATCCCGGCTCGATTCTGCAGCAAGCCTGGGCAGAAATCAGTAGCACCACTGACTATACTACAGACACCCAATGCACTTTGCCCTTTGTTGCGTTTTATTCGGTCATCACTAACACAGTCCAGTTCTGGATCCTCGAAATGAGTGTATACAAACACGATTCAGCAACTCTCAAGCCAGCCTGGTATCACACTGCCACACTGGGCACTCACCAATTGACGTAAAGTAGTTAAAGTCCAACCAATCGGGTTTGGAGTCTGATCTTGATCGGCTTTGACGAGAGCCGACATGTGTCCATTATCGTGGCAATATGAATCGAGTTGTCAGCCTTGATATTACGAGATTCGAACAAGTCTGCAAAGGCAACAAGAAGTGAACCTGCACAATAAAATCCGGCGACCAAAGGATTCTGTTTGACTCTTGGTCTTCCGGGCGGTTGCGCCTTTCTATACTTCTAGAAACCCTGCGATTCTCTCACATACAGCTTTTTCTTTTTTTTCTCACATACATCTTGATCCTTTTTCCGTGCCCTTGATTCGGCCAAACCAAAACGCCGAATCCCCTACATCCGTCAACCCAATATCATAACCTTTAACCGGAAGTCTACTCGAGCAACCCGATCTGCTCAACCCAAAGTCGCACTTCAAGGGAGCATCTTCTTGAGGACCTCAATCTGCTCCAGCACGGTAGCCTTGCTGGTGCCACCCTTTGCGGTTCGGCTCTCGACGCTCGTGTCGTAGTTAAAGACATCGGCAATGTCCTCCTCGAAGCGCTCGTCGATGGCCTTGATCTGCTCGTACGAGAGCTCGTTCATGGGGATGCCCGTCTCCTCTGACTTTGCGACGCAGCGACCCGAGATGTGATGGGTCTCGCGGAACGGCACGCCCTTGCGGACGAGGTAGTCGGCGACGTCGGTGGCGAGCATAAAGGGGTCGAGGGCGGCCCTCATCTTCTCGGGGCTGACGGCCAGGGTGGCGAGGACGCCATTGGCGATCTGGATACTGTCCGAGACGGTCTTGACATGGTCCATCATGGGCTCGAGACTCTCCTGGAGATCCTTGTTGTAGGTGCTGGGCAGACCCTTTTGGGTCATCATGAAGCCGGCCATGTGGCCAAAGGCGCGGCCAGACTTGCCTCGGAGGAGCTCGAGACTGTCGGCGTTCTTCTTCTGGGGCATGAGGGAGCTGCCGGTGGAGTAGGCATCGGCGAGGCGGACAAAGCCAAACTCGGCGGTAGAGTAGATGATGAGATCCTCGGCCCAGCGAGAGATGTGCTGCATGAGCATGCTGCCCCACTGGAGGAACTCGGTGACAAAGTCTCGGTCAGCGACACCGCCCATGGAGTTCCAGAGGAGGCCATCAAAGCCCAGCTCCTCGGCCATCATGTCGCGGTCGATGCCAAAGGGGTTGCCGGCAAGGGCGCCGCAGCCGAGAGGGCTTCGGTTGATGCGCTTGATGGTCTCGCGGAGTCGCTCGAGGTCGCTGGCGAAAGCGAGGCCGTACGACAGCATCCAGTGGCTCCATCGGACGGGCTGGGCGCGCTGGAGATGGGTGTAGCCGGGCATGATGTACTCGATCTCAGACTCGGCACGGGCGGCGACCAGCTTGAGGAAGCTAACAAGGTATTCGTCGATCTTTCGGAGCTCGTCTCGGAGCCACATTCGCATGTCGCAGACGACCTGCTCGTTACGGCTGCGGCCAGTGTGAAGCTTGCCAGCGACATTCTTGCCAATAATCTCGCCCAGTCGGCGCTCGTTGGCAGTGTGGATGTCCTCCTACGAAGCTTGTCAGGCGGGTCACGAGGATGATAAGGGAACATCACGGCTCACGTCGACACCAGAGATGATGGTGAAGGCACCAGTCTCCCACTCCTTCTGGACCGCCTTGAGACCCTCCTCGATCTTCTCGAACTCGTCCTGGGTGATGATGCCAGACTTGGCGTTGGCGCGGGCAAAGGCAATGCTGCCGAGGATGTCCTGCTTGTAGAGAACACGGTCGAAGAAGATGCTCTCATTGTACTTGACCATCAGAGGGTCAAGACCACCTGAGTACCAAAGTCAGTACATCTTATCGCCAGTGCGACAATCGCGGGGAGGGGAGTCATACCGGTGAAACGGCCACCCCAGAGCATGCTGCTCTCAGGCTTAGTGTCGGACGCCATGGCTGTGTATGTGAGGGGGTGATCGAGATCGGCTGGAGTAACAATTGGCAGGCAATTGACAGATTCGAGGGAGATGATGATGCCGTGGAATGTGTTGTGTTATGTGAGGTTGAGCAAAAAGTTTTGGGTAGGGGTCCTATCAGATGCGTCACAGCCTCCCAACCGTTTTCCGACTTGCGGAGGGGGAATTCAGCCCCAGGGGCCAGAGCTTTTTGTGGGCGTGCACTACGGAGTACATTTCAGTGAATTTGCAGGGGGTGGACTACGAGGGCTGGCCGAAGCTGCCCGGCTTCCCCAGACCAGAGCTGGGTAAAGTGAGTTGCTGATCAATATTGGGAGCTTCTGATTGGGTGGAGGCTGACGGAGACGATGTCTTATCTTATCAGGCTTGGTGAGATGTAAGCGGGGACAACACACGGGCAATTCTGCGAATATTGCCCTGGTAGGACAACAATTCGAAGATGGCGGACATGGAGTAAAGAAGAGTTAACAATTAGAGGCAGCAGGATGATATGTACTGATGGAGGTTAGAGTTAGTCAACAAGAGTAAAGACATATCCTTCACTTGAAGAAAATACCAGCAGAGACTCAGTATCCTCCTATACCGCACCAAGAAACGAGGGGATGAAGGAAGCAAGTTTGCTCCCACGACAGACAACCCCAAGGAGGAGCTCCTCCTCCCTCTTTCACGTGCCATTTTTAAACCCCAAGAGGTCAAAGATGCGCCAGAGAGATCTGACATGAAGCAGACATAAGCTAAAAGGCGAGAGCCAATTGCAACAGCGGATGCACCACCAGGGCACGCACAGACCCAGGGCCGTCCCCGATGCCGGTGCCGGAGCTTATTAGAGCATGGAGACGACGGGAGCCTCGAAAAGGTTCAAGGTCGAATCAAGATGGGTTGCTGCTAACTCGGCCCGTTTAGAAGGAATACACGAAAAAGCCTCTCATGACGCATTGAAGGTGAGGCCGAGACGGTGTTGGTCGTGGCTACTGTATGTAAGCAGGATCCGTCCATATACAGAAAGAAGAGACAGGACGTGCATCGGGATGTTACCCCCCAAAGGCGTCTCACATCAGGTTATTGACAGATATTAGATGTCATTACATACTCTCTTCTGCTTCTTTCTCTACTTGCAACGAGATCGCTGAATCTCGGGTTCTCCTTCCACCATGTCCTGCAGATGCAGCTCTAGTACTGTACGCGTGTGTGGAGAGACAGATGGCGCCCGGGGTACGTAGCTCCGCTCCGTGCTGTAACCAAATGTAATCTCCATCTGTCATAGTCTAGACGAGGCCTGCCATTGGTCGAAACGCCAACTTGATTCAGAGATATCAACTTTTGGGATATCAAAAACAATCATATGGATGTCAACGAAATCCAGCCGCGCGCGGGGGGGGACAGTGCCACGTCTTTGCTTTGACTCAACTACAACAGGTCGCACAGTCGGTGAGACGAGAAATTGTTGATGTTGGATGTTGTGGTTTTTTTGCCTTTCGGGTCCGACCGATGGATGATGGTTCCCCAAGGGTGCATCCAAGGAAGATGGTTAGGTGATGACGTTCACGCAAGACATCAAGTAGAGTTGGGCGTCAGTCTGGCGTGGAGACGGGATCCTTTGCGCAGACAGCCAAGACTTGAGCGTCAATGGCTATTATCAATCACTAATAATTAAGCTCGCTATTCGGAATCTTTGGTTTCCCCGTGGAGTTTCAGCACTCCCACCCTCCTCTGCTTCTGCCTTACTCTGGCCTCGCTTGGATGTCCGGCGCTTTTGGCTTAGCCTTTGCTAGGTCGTCTCGGCCATGTGCTTTAGCGTGTGCCGTTGCGCGTAGGGCGGCTGCTAACACGGGGAGGGGGGCCTTGTTGAATCAAGGATTCTGGCGTAAGTGAGCGATTACGTAGGTAGGGTCCAGCAGTGACAAGCCGGGAGCATGTGGACGACAGAAGGCAAAGAAGAAGCGTAATCGGGCATGGACAACTCGGGATCACCATGTTGGCAGATCCCACACCCTTCGCCTCATTCTTTGTTCGCCCTTTCCTTCACCAACAGCTGAAGACGATGGGCGATCACCTTTGGCGCCAAACAGACACAGACGCCCATCTGCCCGCCTCCATGC
>JABEYC010000149.1:0-67535 GCA_013266195.1 Fusarium zealandicum | reverse complement strand
CGCTATTCTACTGTAGAATCTCTTTTTATAAAAATTACCTTTCTGGCTTATATAATAAATCTTATTTGTATATCTAGACGTATACCTATGGATCGCCCGGACGCGGGTCGCCGAGTCTTTGTGTTCGACTACTAACCTACGTTATCTTACCCCACGAAGCCTATCTAATCAATCTCATCGCAGCCCTCCTTCGCAAACCCTCCACCACCGCCACCACCACCACACACGCATAAAAACACACGACGACGACGACCTCGTCTCCTTCTATATCATGTCGCAAATCACAGACGAGAGCCTGCGCGAGGCCATCTCCCAGCGCCTCAGCGCCACCCACGTCGAGGTCACGGACATGTCTGGTCAGTAGCTTTCCGGCGACCGACGAACCCCGCGGAACCCCTCTAATTGGAAAACACGACGTCACACCAGCAACAACAACAACAACAACAACGGGCTAACTCGGCATCTCAACAGGCGGCTGCGGTCAGGCTTTCAACTCCCTCATCGTCTCCCCCCAGTTCCAGGGCCTCAACTCTCTCAAGCGCCATCGCCTCGTCAACGCCGCCCTCAAGGACGAGATCGCAACCATCCACGCCTGGACCGCCAAGTGCCAGACGCCCGACGAGTACACAAAGGCCAACGAGGCCAACGACGTCGGCATGCATTGAGGGGGTCGGGTCCTGTCGAAACCAGAGCTTTGGAGATTTACATACGAACGGCACGCGAAGCACAACGGGGGCTTGGGTACGAGATATCCGTACGGGAGCGGTCTTGGACAGACATACCGCGGTACATATTACGAGTAAGAGACAAGGGATCAATGTCATAATTAGAGGGTCTTTATTTGGCAAGCGTTCAACGCGAAACAAAACGGGGTTGGGTGGTCATCTCGTCTTTTCGCGCCAGCACCATGTGTAAAACCATGTTCTTTTCCCACCAGCGCATCTCCGTACTCCCCTGTGTGAACCAGAAGCCGCCTGTCAGCCTCATGCACGATGCATCTATAGCAAGCCTAGCAAGTCATCGCTATCCTTCTTGGGCTGCTGCGACGGCCCGCCCTGTGCCTGCTGCAGCTGCATCGCCGCCGGTAAAGGCTCCCCTGAGGGGGAACCGCCAAAGTTCATACCCTCAAATCCGTTCATCAGGTCGTTCATCCCGCTGCCAGGGGATGCAACAGCTGCCGGAGGAGGCGCACTGTTGCTGCTTGACGGCGCTGGAGCATCAAACATGCTCATCATATCCGCCATGGCGCCCGAGGGGCCTCCAGCCGCTGGGCTGGCCACCCTGTCGGGGGTTGCAGCGGCGCTGTTCTGTTCTTGAGATGCAGGCACCGCACCATCAAAGTCGATATCAAGCAAGTTCTCGATATTGTTCTGGGATCCTGCATTGCCAGCTCCGTTGGCTGAGGCGGCGGCAACAGAAGCCGCGATAGGGTTTTCTTCGGCGTTTTGCAGTTGCTCTTGGATGGCGGCTCGCTGGATCTCATCGGCACCGAAGCGTCCCTTGCCGACAAACGACTCCGGGGGCTTGTGGTATACGGAAGCAAGAGTCGAGAGTTCTGTGAGAAGCTGCTCCAACAGTGCTGGGGGAAGAGTCGTCATGGTAGTTGTGATGGTGGGTTTCTGGGATAGGACAATTTTCTGAATTTCAGTTAGTAAATGTCCTAAATCTGTCTTCAAAGTTCCTTACCTTGGCAATCTCTGGGTCCGAGGACAGCAGACGCCAGTAAACGTATGCCCTGTCACGGATATCCGGGTTATCGTTCTCCGCCGTCGCCGCCTGGAGCACCTTTTGAACAAGGCCTTGGTTGCTACCAGGCTTCTTCAGGAAGAGCTTGACCACAGCCGTCAATATTTGCAGTTGTGTCTACTCAGTCAGTGTCAAGTTCAAATGTCAGACGCAAAGGTTGCTTACCTGCGTAAACTCCTCCATGAAGCTCTCCACAAAACTCTCCAAAATCTCATCCGCATTGTTGATCTTCTCAGCGTATTCGCCAACAATCCAGATAAGCGAGCCACGGGCGTTGGGCTCATCCAGCTCGTCAATGTGCTTGCAAAGTGTGGGGATCACACCCTCATAACCAGGGTATTTCCGTAGAATATCTTTGATGACGACAATCGCTTCCTGAACCACGTAGTTGACCTTGGTGGAGATGAGCTCCTCGAGGGCGTGGACGCACTTTTCGCTGGCGCTCTCGATCTTGATGGCGACCTGGCCGATGGCCTTGACTGCTCTTCGGACAAAGTCCATGTCCACCTCCAGGGCGTACTCCTTCAATTCGGCCAGAAGCTGCTCGTAGTTGTTCTCGTTTGCGATTCTCACCATGATCTCCAGCTTCTGAAGCTTAACATATGGCGGGTCGGTGTATTTGCAAAAGAAGACGCGCATTTCCTTGCTCAGAATGTCGGGCTTGGCTTGGAGAAGGAGATCGATATTTCGCAGAGCGACATACTGAACTTCGGGCGCCGAAGCAACCAACGTCACTATTTTCATGTCAGTCAAAGTCGTCAGATATCTCGGGTAGACGCACCAAGCGGAGGAGCCATTTTCTTGAGGTATGACTTCACAAGCTCAGGGCCGACCGACTTCATGTGAATGAAAACGACCTTGACAGCAGCAAGGACCACACTAGGGTTGACGTGCTGGAACTGCGGCGCAACACGTTCGCAGATATGCTCCGACTCCTTCATGTCAGAAGCGGCGTAGTTGGCCAGGGTCGTCAGGATGGTAACTCGTCCCCATTCGGTACACTCATTAAGAGCCATGAGGAGCTTCTTCAACGTCGCAGGAGTGACAATCAAGGCTCTCGTTTCGGGCGCCGTTTCAGAGATCTCAGACAGAGCCGTTACCGAGTTTGCAACCACCATGGGATTGGGGTCGCCAATCAGCTCCTGGAGCAACTCCAAGAAGCCATTCTCAATGCACATCTGTGGATTGAGGTCGAAGAGCTTGGCCACGCAAATGGCGGCCGTCTTTCGCACGTATGGTGATTCGTCCCGCAATGTCTTCCTCAGGGGTTCCTCCATGTAATCGACCATTTTGTCCACCCTAATACATCCCATCGTTCGAATCGCCAGTGCTCGTATCAGCGGGTTTGGATCCTCGGAGTCCTGGACAAAGGTATTGACGGCGAGAATGCAGAGGTCGGGATGCGACTTGGCATAGTTCCTGAACCGTCATGTCAGCTCCTCAATTCGCTCCAGTGGCCAGCCGGAGCTATAACAATAGCTCAATAGCTGTGTAGACCAGTCCACATACATCAGATAGAGATATACAAGCTTCTTTTGGTCGAGATCGCCGGTCGCAATGTTCTTGAGCACATCGGGGAAGAGGGCCGATACATCCTTGCCCAACGTCATGGCCATGATGGTCTTTTGAATCGACTCCTTGCGCTCGTACGCATACTGCGAGACCAGGCCAGCGCGCAGCTCAAAGGTCTCGCCCTTGCGAGGCACGGCGAAGGCGCCGCGAATGCGATTTACCGCCATCGTCGACGAGGCTTTGGGTCGTGGAGGGGCACGTGGCAGACGAGCTTGGGAGAAAGGACGATGCGAGGTCTATCGTCGTTGAAGCGGTGACAACGGGGTCGAGCTGGTCAAAGGAGCACGATTCTGGTTGTCCTCGAGCGCTTAAACCGGCATCCGCCGATGATGCTGAGTGCTAGAGGATGCGTTAAAGATTCGCGGCGTCGTCGAGAAAGTAGGTTGAAAGAAAGGAGTTTGAGGACGAATATGGATAAGGTAGACGCAACTGTCACTCAAGATGGGTGCCAAGGCCAGGAGGATAGGTCCAGGCTACCAAGTCGTGAGCCTAGAGCCACTGAAGGGGGGGTGCTCTTCAGTGGGTGGCTGCCCCTAACGTTGAATTGCCGCCTCCACTGGTTTCCGTTCTCATGCAGCGTGGCTTCTATCACTAACAATTATTTTTAGCCGGGCACCTTGCTCACCTCCACTAATTACCTAGCTTAGTCACCGTCATCGTCGCTCTCTAACATCAACATCACCACAAGAGGCCCTTGATTGGGACACTCTACGTCTTGAGGGAAACCTGAATAATTCCTCAAGGAGTTCTTTCTCTCCGTCTTGATATTGAATGAGATGCGAGACAGCCGAGATCAATCAAGCTGATATCAAAATGGTAAGTAATGGTCTTTTCACCTACTCCCACTCAACCACTAACATGCTAAAACCTCGATAGACCAGTCTACCCAATCTCCGTCGTCTCTTTATCGAAGCGCGGACTGATGATGAGGAACGAGACATATCCCGTACAGCTGTGAGTTGAACAATAAAAGTCTTGGAGTAAAATACTCACCCGAATAGTTCTACAATGCCGTCCTCTTCATGGGCTCAGTTGCTGTCTTTAGCCTGATTGCTCAAAAGCTCAACGCTGGCAAGTAATGCCATGTATCATAATTCATCGAGATATACCAAAGTTCTGGTTGTAGTCTGGCACCAAACCATGGCTTCTCCATCAAGAAGCTCATTCCTCTGCTTCGTCTACTTCTTCGTCTGCTCCTCCGGCCCCACTCTTGTTCTCTGGAGTCGAGGCAGCCTTCGCCTCTTGCTTCCGCCAAAGGCCGGCCAAAAAGTCGCGTGTACTCGCCTCCTCAAGACTCTTGTCGTCTCGCTTCTTCATGAACCTTGGAAACCTGAGACTCAGCCCTCTCTCGTCACTCACAAGGCCGATCGCCGCTGTGTAGGTCGGGCTCAACGTGATGTCTGCAAACGCCATCTCCCACACTTCCTGAGGTTCGAACCAGATGTCCGGCCTTGGGCCCGAGTACTCGACAAAGCTGGGTTGCTGCGACCTTGTATTCTTGGGCTCGCCACTCTCTTCTCCATCGTCGTAAAACTCCCTGTTGGCTTTGTAAAAGGTGTCCGTGAAGCCAGACATACACTTGCATACGGCCTCCAAAGCTCCACTCTCCTCATTACGGCAAGCCATCAAAATAGGTGACCACCACTTGGCCTTGCGCCCCTGCCCATGCCAGGCTGCAACCGGTATAAGGTCGAGGGTATCAAAACTGGAGTTGTAGTCTTTCTTCACCTTGAGCCAGGAATCAAGTCGCTTGTCTGGTTCATACGTCGCCAGCAACGGCTTGCGTCGCGATTTGGCCTTTGTTTCGCCTCCATTTTCATCAGCCTTGCCCTTCAACTTCCCCTTGCCTTTTGTTTTGGGCTTGGGCATTGGCAGCTTTTCGGAGGTGTCAGGGGGTTGCTCATCCGCCTCTCCAAGATATGGCACTGTAGGCAGATTATCCAAGATCTTGACCATGATGCCCTCGCATTTGATCTCGGTAGCAGATTTGAAGAACTCCAAGACCAATTCGGAGTCTGCAGACGTAGCATCGAGGCTTTTCACCCAGGTGAAATGATGGGGGACCTCTTTGAAGAGTGACCGCAGAAGCTCTCGCCTCTCCCGGAACGGACGATCCAGGAGAGGCTGCCCATTCAGGTACATCAGGTCAAATGAGAAGAGACAGACGTCAATGGTGATGCTTCCAATAGCAACATCCTTTCTCGCCCGGTTAGTAAGGGTCTGAAAGTTTTTGAGCTCTCCTGTTTCCCCATCAACAGCCACCACTTCGCCCTCCATGATAAAGCTGCCAACGCCCTCTCCACGAATCTGTGGAATTAACTCAACTAGATCGGGGTACTTATCGGTCATCAACTCCAAGTGACGGGAAAATATGGTGACTTTGCCTTGGTCGTCGCAGTGTATCTGCGCTCTCTGGCCATCATACTTGTATTCACAGGCAAAGTCTCTCCCCTGGAGCTTTGTGAGCATCTCTGACAGATCCCGTGTGATACTCCCCAGCATGGGCCGCAACGGAGCGTGGAGAGTAATGCCACATCGAATTAATAATTCATCCGAGATGCCGATTTCAAGGAGAACCGGTACAAGGTCATTGTAGTTCGGCCGTCTCGCGAAGCAGGCTTTGAGAAGCTCTTCACCTCGTGCCCATACTTCAGCCAGCTCCTCTTTCTTCAGCTTCGACAAATCAGATACTGATCTGAGAGGAAAGTCGGCACCCGGTGGGCGTGAAAGTAGAAACGCCCTTGAGAGCGCAATCAACATTGTCGTCTTGACTGCTCCGATGCGAAGCTACTTACGAATTAGCAAGGAGCGGAAATGTCGGAATTATGCCATGCTCTTACATGTTGACAGAGAGTCCGCACGATAAACCGACTCTCTTCTCCACCGCGAGCATCTTGAAGTAGCCGGTTGACGAGTCTCTGTTTTGCTTCTCCACTGCCTTGCCCTTGACTATTGGCAATTTTGACCAGAGACTGATACACTGCCTTGATTGTCAGAGGGTTGGGTTTCTTCAGAGTAAAACTCTGCTTCTTCTTTGCTTCAAATGCGACATCTCCGGCATCGCCATACTTGTCGTAAATGGCTTTCAATGACTTATTGTCAAGTCCACAAACACTTCGTAGAGCTTTGGATATCGCAGAGCCTCCCAAACCCAGCTCCAAGGATATGTAAGGCGGCGATATAGAGTTGGTCGCCAGCCAGACCTGGAGAGATTAGAACGGTCCTCGGAATACCAGGTTGAAACATACCGCCGGCAATAGACTAGACGGATCTCCCTCGATCAGGATTCTCAAACAGTTTACCAAAGTATCCACGATCTTTATCCGGCTCGTTGTGCCGCTAATCAGGATAAAGCACCGGGTAAGCAGAGCATAAGATGCGTTTCCGTCCTCTAATACCCAATGCTCCTTGAGCTGGGGTATGTATTCTGACGGCTGAAACGTGAGAGGAGATTGATCTAGAGGTATTGACGTCGATGTTGTGTCCTCGGCCATACCCGCAGATTGGAGGCCAAGGGTCGGTTTCGCCTTGTTGGGGGATGCATCAGGCTTGGTGAGCGCCGTTGGAAGGGATATTGATGGTTTTGATTCTGGGACAGCGGAAGTCTCTTCCCGAGACTTTGATCCATTCTGTTCACTGGGGGCTGATCGAGTCTCGGTTTGATCGGCCTGGCGCTCGTTGGCTACCTCTTGATCCCATTCCGCCTGAAGCTTTCTAGCCAGCTCTTCATCTGTCAACTCCGCCTTGGCATCACTTGAGGCCCCATTTTCAGTGTGATTTTCTGGAGTTTTGCTGGTCCCAGGGCGACTCTGCCTTTGCTTTGAAAAGAAATACTCCAGGCTCCGTGCTGGTGTGCCTGAGTGTCCGTTGTTCAACTTGCGTTTCTTGGTAGGGCTCGGCATGATTGAAGTGAGCCTCAGGCCAGCTCTTCGGTATTACTCATTGATATTATGAAAAATCAGTCTGCATCAATAGCAGGTATGCAGTATCAGGAGTCAACAAACCAGCATCACGTCTTTCTAAGTGCAACGGCCAGTAACGCGCAGCTCGATGACGATAGCACACACGAAGCCACGTGACGTGTTAAAAGGCTCAGAAATCTCAGGAACCAGCCCCGCGACTCGACGCTAAACCCCTTTGGCAGCGCACAAGCGATTCACTCACACAACCGTCGAAATCTTTCCTCTGCCCCACCATCGCGAACCTCGCCCCGACATCCCCTCATAACGACCCCCCCTCGTTCAAGCCAGCACCATGAACGGAGAAGACCCGCCGGAGCGGCCCGAGGAAATCTCGAGCATCATCAACGGCCTCGAGCGCTACAATCCCGAGGCTGTCGGCGCTCTCGAGACCTATCTCCAGGAGCAATGCGAGGACAAGTTCACTGATTGCAACGCCAACCGGACGCTGCTCAAGCTGTGAGTGCTTTCCCACCCGAGATGGCTTCTGTGTCCCGGGCTTCCAAATGATGACCGTTTCGTCAACGTTTCCTATTACCTGACTAGTGTGGCGGGTTGAATCAACTTGGCCGCACCTGAAGTCAACTTTTAGTGAATCTGAAATGCCCATACTTTAATAGCTCGTAACAAAGCTCTCTGCCGAATCAAGGCTAACCGCCTCTTAGCTACCAGCTCAACCCCGACCGCATCAAGGATGAAGTCATCACCAACATCCTGGTTAAGACCATGACCCAGTTTCCCTCTTCGCAGTTCTCTCTCGCCCTCCACCTCATCAACCCCTCTTCCCTCAACAACGGCGACCTCGGCGAGGCCATCACCAAGCTACGCTCCCTCAACGGCGAGCTCGAGGGTGCCCAGTACGCCCGCTTCTGGGCCGACCTTGACGACGACATGGTTGCCGACTTGATTGCCGACATCCCCGACTTTGAGGACCTCGTCCGCGAGCGCATCGTCGTCCTCGTGTCACAAGCCTTCCGCGAGATCAAGCTCAGCCACCTCGAGTCGTGGCTCGGCCTCAACGAGGATGCTACCAAGAAGTTCGTCACCGAAACTTGCGGCTGGACTGTCGAGGACGACGGTACCGTCAAGGTGCCCTCCAACCCCGACAACGAGGCCAAGAAGGCCGAGATCCGTGAGGACGTCAATGTCGAGCAGTTCTCCAGGGTGTTGCGACGGTCGTGGGAGGACACTGTTTAGGCTTCGACAGCAGTGGGTGAAAGGGTTCTTGCACTCCCCGTTGATGGGACATGGCATAACGACTCATGATGCGGAAGGGAAGACAGGGCTAGCATGGTAGCACGGAGGGGTTACAAAATCTAGGCGTTTAATCGGACATGTCATTCAGAGCAATCCAAGGATCTAGAGAATTCATAGAACTTTGCGACTTGTTGGAATACCCGTGCTTGAGTCCACGTATATCAATGTGGCTGCCATCTATTGTGCTTTTTAACTCCCGATATATGCCTTTTCCAATATCCAAACATTCACTTCATCTTGGTCAACTCTTCCCACTGTACCCCAGCCCATTCCTCCAGGTATCCAGCTTCTCCCACCGGTGTTCCCCGAGGCGAGCAATCCTTCTCGCACACGCCAATAACGACGGTCCCCCACTCCATGCCCTCGAGGCTCATGTCATCCGCCTCGAGCTCCGCGATGGCGTTCGGCGTCAGCTGCACCTCAAACACCCTCCGCGCTGTGCAGTTGCTGCACCGAGGAATAGCACCCTTGGCGAGAGCCTCGCCAACAGCATCCGTCTTTGAGTACAAAAGAGGTGCACCCGCAAATTCGTACCTGATGCACTGGTCGGGGTTCTGAGCAAGCCTGTCGGCGAACTTCTGGAATGCAGCGTCCATGGTCGACTCAAAGGCCTCGCGGTCCAGTATGGACGGCTCCGCGGCATCGGCGTCTTCCATGCGGGCGTTTGTAGGCACCTTTGCCGGCGTGGAGTCGATGGCCTCATAGTCTGCATCTGCGAGGTAGAGGGTAGGATAAGGCGTAGCCTGAGCATCAGGCGCAGGCCAGGGCTCGGAGGGAGGTGGAGGCGGAGGGGGAGTGTCTTTGATGTTGAGGGACTCGGCAAAGGACTTGGTCAGAGAAGTGGTTGTCGGCTCTGGTGATACCGGCTTGGTTGGTTCCGAAGAGGCAGAGAAGGGATTGGCGGGAGCGCCAGAGCTGAAGGGGTTGCTAGAGCTGCCAGAACTACCAAAGGGATTCGCATTGCTTGAGAAGGGGTTTGCGCCAGAGGCATTTCCCAAGCCCTTTGACCCAAAGAGCGTCTCTCCCAGGCCCGGGCCGTTATTCTTGGGCTTTGCTTCTTGGGCTTCCTTCTTCTCCTCCTCCTTGGGCTCCTCCTTGGGCGCCTCTTCCTTCCACACCCTCACACCTCGCAGGGCCCGGATACTGCCCTCTTTGCGCCGGCACGTCTGTCGTCGGCACGCAAAGACATAGAGTCGTCGCTCGTGTCCGGGGAATCGCTCGGGTAGCTCGCCGTTGAGCTGGAGAATCAAGGCCATGAGATCCTTGCAGACCTTGCAACGGGCGTAGGCTGCGCTGGGTGCGCTCTCGGGGTCCAGCCAGTCCTAGCTACAAGTTAGCACCCAGCAACTTCTTTAGGGTTGGTACAGGACGTACAGGACGGCCGCCAAGACGGCTGACTGTGTCTTCATCAGCGTCTTTTGAGGCATATCCCAAGAGGACATTTGTCTCCTCAAACTCGCCGTCCGAAGAATCAGAATCGTAGGAAGCCATGGCTGAAATATTGGGTTGCTATGATTTGGATGGCGGGGTCAAGATTTTTTTCTAGAGTTGACGCTGAAGAATGCGGGGCTTAGCGTAGCGATACGCAGCCCAGACTACAGACATACAACACCTTGCGACGGAAACAATTAGAGATCACCAAGTATTGTGAACATTTTGAAGTCAGTACAACATCAAGTCGTAATCTTCTAAATTACGCTCCAGAGCCTTTTGTCTAGCCTCATTTTAATGTGGTATCTCCTACATGTGATCATTGGGTCCGTCCATGCCAGGGCCCGGTCCGCCTGCTCTACCCATCTGGCGAGCCTTCAACAACTCGTCACATAGAAGCAGGTTGGACGCGATACTCGCGCTGGAAGCCATGCAGTTTCGCAGCACTCGGTACGAGTCAAACACGCCCTCCAGCTCGGGGTCCATGGGGTCTCCAGTCTCTAGGTTCAGTCCAACCACGTTTCCGTCGGCGTACTCATCTTGCAGATCCGCAACTGTATTCATGTCAGCACATTTGCAGGTATTTGAAGATGAGAAAGTCACTTACGAGCATCCTGGATGTCAAGGCCAGCGTTGGCAGCCAGGGTCTTGGGAATGATGAGGAGAGCATCGGCAAAAGCCTCAACACCCCACTTGGCCTTGCCCTTGACGGACCTGGCAAAGGCATCGCTCTTCAAGTGCGCGGCACAGGCAACCTGGAAGGCACCGGCTCCGGGCACCACAGATCCGTCCACGATCATGTTGTAGACACTTCGCAGACCATCCCTGACGGCGTCTGTCACCTGGGCGATGGTGTGCGAGTTGGGTCCCTTGATCATCAGAGTAACCGACTTGGGGTCCTTGACCTCCTCAACAAAGGTAAACTTCTCCTCTCCGAGAGTCTGCTCGTAGACGAGACCAGCCCAGCCCAGGACGTCCTCGGTCAGGTCGTCGACACTGTTCTGAGCAACACCGCCGCAGACAAGCTGGAGACGCTCCATGTTTCTTCGCTTAGCTCGTCGGAGAGCAAGAATATTGTTCTTGGCGAGGACGTCAAGTGACAGAGGGTCGATACCCTTTTGGTTGATAACAACAAAGTTCTTGGTGCCATCGTTACCGCACAGCTCTTGCTTCAGCTCGACAATCTTCTTCAGCTTGGCATCGACGAATCGGCGCTCGCTCTCGACGAGCTTGTCACGCTGCTCGGCGCTCGAGTAGAAGAAGCTCGAGTTAATCTCGGTCTTCTCATACTCCAGACTGACGTTCATGGTCAGGATGTAGCAGTTCTCGAGTCGCTTGGGCATATCGGGGTGACGGGCACCGTGGTCGAGGGCCAGTCCACGAATCAACCGGGTGTCAGCGGCTGTCCTGTGCTGCATCTTCATGATCTCCACCATGTGCAAATCGGGTTTCGCGGGGGCCTCATAGATGGCAAGAACGGCATCGACGATATCGGGAGTAAGATTAGCGGCCAGAGTCGAGTTGAGCTTGGTAGCTAGCGACGTTCGTGCAACGTTGAGGAGGAGTTCTCGGTCAACCTCCTTGGGAAGCTTGAAGGAATCAAGGAACTATAACGGTGAGCCGCGAGTTCGGGGCTAGGTAGGGAAAACACTCACCTTGAGAGCCTCGACCTTTGCAACCTCGAAGCCATCGGTGATGATGCGAGGGTGCAGTCCCTCCGAGATGTATCGGTCCGCCTGCTTCAAGAGCTCGCCCACCAGCATGACCACCGAGGTGGTTCCGTCACCGCAAATGTCGTCTTGCGCAGTCGCTGCTCGGGCAATCATGACGGCGGTAGGGTTCTGTATTTGCATCTCTCGCAGAAGAACGTTGCCGTCCTTGGTCAGCTTGATCTAGAGGGTATCGGTCAGTAAAGGGGTCGTTTGAGGGGCAGTTGCATAGGCAGCGGTACCTGTCCCGCACCGTCGACGAGCCTGATAAATGGTGAGCTACAGTGTCTCTCAATAGAGTCGCAGTGCTTACATCTTGATGGTGCCCAGGGGGCCCAGGTTGGACTTGAGGACATCCTGGAGGCCCTCACCAGCGCTGATGTTGACCTTGAGAGCTTCGCCCCTCCTCTGCGACAACGGGGTTAGCATGGACGCGAGGCCACTTGTCTGCGGGGGTAGCAACGCACTCGGGACTCAGCCTTGGGGTTGAGAAGTTGCGCGGCCGACATAGTTGCAAGTTTGTGCGTTGAGTGCACGCGGGGACTATGTCGAAGGTAGAGGTCGTGGTTATGATGCGAAAGTGGGATTCGCCTTTTCGTAATCGCACAAGCTTGCACCAGCTGTGCACAGGCAGTAGCGGGCAAGGATGGGACATTTTTTCTGCCCCTCCATGTGGTGAGGGCGGTGTGAGGTGAGGACGGCACCGAGGGGCTCGGTGAGGCGCCAATTAGAGCAGTGGATTCCTATCTCGCCATTAACGTGGTTGCTTCAAGCCCTTCATTTCTTAAAACTATACGGAATATAGGTATTTGTCGTATTTCAAATAGTTTGACATGAGGCTTTTTTGTTCTTTTTCCATTTTACAAAGAATTACAAAATACAAAATCCAGTATGTGCGGCAGTTACTGCCGTTCAAAAGATGAATAGTTTTTTATAATTAGGTAGTGAGACTTATTCTTTTCTATGCATTTTTGGTATGTTTGGGAGACATTGTTACGTCCTGAATAGTGCCTCGGAGTCAAGGGCTGTAATATGGCCAAGCCATTGTGTCTGGTAAGTTATTATGTGTTTAACATCTTATCATATCCTTTCCCAAACTTCATCACCCCAACACCATACACAACCGTACAACCCCTATCAAGCATTACACTCCATCCGGTGATTCTTCCAGTCCTTTTTCTGGCACTCTGCCGAACAGTACTTGACCTCCTGACAACGCGAACACTTCTTCAGCGTCACGCCTTTAGGCCCTTCGGGCTTGCCGCAACTCCTACATCGGTCCACTGATGAAGTGGCGGCGCTCATGTTGGGAAGTTGGGCAGGGTCGATGACATCTTCAACAAACGGCACCGCATACGTCGGGCTGATGGCGATGCGGACAGCGTTGGGAGCTGCCTTGTCCCACTCGGGGAGCGACACGAAGTCATCGGGTAGGCGGCCGTTTCCACATGAACATAGGACTCGCTCGCCATCCTCGAGACTCAACGGGATGGTCGCCCCCTTTCTCTTGTACTCACACTTGCGTCCGTGGGACCAGGTGCGGCATCGCTCAGCCAGAGCGGGAAGAGTCTTCTTCCAGAGGGCCAACTCGCCGTCGTTCACTGTGATTGTTACACACTCGAGAGTGCGGATGAGCAGGAGGAAAGGCTCCATCTTGCCTGATTCAATGAGGCTCATGGTGAAGGGGATGACAGCTGCGTCTATCACAACAGAAGCGGCATCGCCATCCAGTCGGAGAGCTGATGCAAACACCAGCATATGAATGCCTCCTCTTTCGGGGTGACTGATTGCAAACAAGCCCGTCTGGCCACCTTGAAGACCCGAGGTAAGCATAAACATTGTGAAGAGCGACTCCTTGAAGTTGACGGTTGGGTTGTCCGAAATCCCGCTGTCGTCTCTCACATCTCGCAGTTGCTTTTCTCGAGCCGAGAACTGCAGAGATGTCAATGTGGTGAGCCATCGTACCTTGGCCTTGTCCGCCAGATCAATGATTGGGAGGTTGTCCAGGTTGAGGTGAGGCGTGTTGAGGGTAGCAGGTACACCAGAAGAAGAGATCGACGAAGGATAGACAAAGTCAAAGAGCTCGGGAGATTTTGCTGGCTCTGCCAACGGTGCAATCACCTCGATGTAGCCCGTTGTTCGCGCAACGCGTGTCTTGCTCCCAGTCTTAGTAACTGGTATCGGAAACCTGAGAGGGCACACCAGCTTGTTGTCTCCAAACACAAGGTCTATCACAAAGGGGTTCTCTTGGCGAAGTTCAATGGGAACCTTGTCCTTGAGGAGGTTCTTCCCCTTTGTCGATTTGATGTCTAGGTAGCCCGTGAGGGCGGTAATAGTTGACTCTGAAGCGGGAATATTGACCAACAGCTTTGTCATCTTGTCATCCTGGCCCTGGTTTACCGTGGTGTCGAGGGGCTTGACAGCGCCGCACGCGATGGGATATCCCACTTGTCCGGGTAGAGTCTTTGTGATGAATACTCGAGAGTCGTCATCTACACGTGTCTCAAAGACGGTCATTGACATTCCGAGGATTGACCCGTAAATCACAGAGTTCTGGCCGGTCGGTGGGACACAGAGGCCAACCAAGGCAGACCCAGGCTCGTTCTGCATTGCTGAAGTAGGCACGTAGAACGACGCAACCAGCGGGGATTTCCCTGCCCATCCGTCTTGATCCCGTTCAATGGTGACCTGGAATTCGTCGTCATCGGGCGACTTGACGGTTCTGGCGTTGCCAAAGGAAATCTGAACATCCCCAAACATGTTCTGCCATGCCTCCGGCGCACCATGACTTGATCTTAGTGATCCGACAAGTGGTGGCGATGCAAGCCTGAACGGCTGGTTCTCATGCTCATACAATCGAACGATCCTGTCCCTTGGGATCACCACAGTAATGGCTACCGCTGGAGGAAGCGACTTCCAAGCGTTGAATGTGCCGAGATCTGGCCGTTCTTTGACCTCTTGCAGAAGCCAGGCTTCGGAGTTGACCTCTTGCAGATGAAGCTGCAGACACAAGTCTTGCATGCCGTTGGCGGCTAGCAGAAATCGATGATCCTGGGCGATAGTGTCTACCAGAGTCGAGCACATAGCCGGCCAATCTGTTGCGACTCGGCTCATGATAACCTTGAGCAGGGCCGCGAAACTAGTACGGATGAAGTGAGCGTAGCTAGAGGTCCGTTTACCAGCTTCATCCAAAGCGTTGGAAATGTTCTCCGCTGAAAACATGCGGTCGTAGAGCGGCGAGATGAGTTGCACAAGCTGCTTAGCATCGATGTGCAGCTTACTGTGGCGAGCCTGGCCCGAGAATTGATCATCTCGTTTCCAGGCAAGTCGACTGCGGTATTGGGTCTCAACCTGGGCGGCCCCCTTGTTCATGAGACCAAGGAACACCTCGTCGACGTGCGACTCTACCTTGGCATTCGTCCAGTACTGCACCGGGCTGAAGCCAAGTAGGAGTGAGATAGTCGGCGCATGCCCGCAGAACAGCTTCTCGAGGGTCTTTTGCTGCGTGTCCTCACTTTTAACCAACAACTCGGTGAATAGTGACGCCCATGGCTTGTCCTTTAGGAGAGGACCCGCAGCGATGAGAATATTCAGTGCGCCAATGTGGTCACTCAGGTTCGAGGTGTCGATCATATCAAACGCCGTCGGCCCCGGGCCACCTTTTCCGTAATCCTTCGAGTCTAGCATCAACGGCCGTGAGTCCCATACTCGTCGGTAAAGGTTTGCGGGCTTTCCAGTCGCAGCAGCGGTCTGCAGGCTGTGACAAAAGGTCAGAGCATCAGCCACGACAAGTCGAACGACGATGTTCTTCTTGGCGGACCTAAACGCCGTGATCCATTCACTGAACTGTGTCTTGGCTGCGTCGGCGGCAGCAAATCCCTTGGCAGACTCCTGAGGATGGAGAGGGGATGATTTCTCGAGCGGAGCATAAGCCGTGGCCAGATGGAAGCCCGAAATGGGATCACTTCCATAGTGCAGCAGCTCATCCTCAGAAAGCAGGCTGGCGAGAAGCGGGTTGGGGGTCTTTTCCTGAGCCTTGCGAGGCGTCACTGTGCCATCCTTCCAGTACTGCTGGGAGACTTCGAATAGCTTCGGTCCAGCCTGCAAGGTGAGAGGAGCTGCGGAGCGCATGGTAGCGAGGTTGGTGCCTCCTTCGCCAAGCATCTCCTTGCGGCAGTCTCGAGATGGCTGCACATTCTCCTGGAACGTCTTCATGTAGCTGTCGGACTGGCATTTCTCTGCAGCCTCCTTGATGCGATCCCAGACACGACGAACATCTGAGAGGGAGTCGGCATCGCAGAATTTGATGGAGCGGCCAAAGATGTTGTTGTTCCAGTCCTCGAGGGTTTTGGAGATGGAGAGCAGTTTAGTGGCTTGCTTCAGCACAGCAGTCGCTGTCTCTTCGTCCACGAACAAGTGGTAGTAGACGTTCCATAACTTCTCGCTGCTCAATTTACAATCTCCATCCAGGAGAAAAGAGAGCATCAAGGCGTTGCGAGCTGTGTCTCGTCAAAAACTGCGATGCGTTCTGGTACAGGGTAGTCTACTCACCGACAATTTTGTCGTCGTAATCGCAGCAGGTGAAGTCGAGTTTTCTCTGTGCTAGGTTCTGTTAGCTGTAAGAATTTAACATAAAGCATCGGGTACTTACGGAGTCCTTTCTCGGTGTATGATGTGTACAAGATGTTGCGCAAGTCACCGCAGCCCAACGACAATGCGGCAGCATCTTGTCCCTGAGGAAGACACCTCGTCAGACTGGTTGCTGGGGTGTTTCCAGCGGCATAGAAATAGCCAATTTTGCTGGCGACCGTGGGTGTAAGCATGATGAATTACCCTCAGATCTATGCCATGCCAAGGACGTGACAAGAATCGAGTATGTCGGGAAGAGACGAAATTTATGGTTGAGGTTGTAGAGATGATTCTGTAGGTAGGTAAGTGGGAGGATGCGTATTATGAGTGGAGAAATAAGTACTCTAACGTTAGGGAACGTTGATCAACGCCGCCGCGCACTCAACCCCGAGGAGCAATCAAGACAAAAAAGCAAACAAAAAGGTAAAAACGAGCACCTGGGTACAAGAGAATCAAACTTGTGATTTCGCATTGCATACTGTTGATTTCTACTCAATTGTTAGCCTAAACACTGCCGATGGAAGTTGTCAATAAGAAGCAGCACCATGAACAACAACTATAGATCATGATCATTTATTCACTTGTAGCAGAAACAACTACACAAAGTCACAATCATTCAGGTAAGAACACATCTTTAGTCGTCAATGAATATCCCATGGGTAAAATCATCTACCGAAAAAAGCAAAAGCCTCATGAAAACTCCAGCGGCTCAAAGGTTGGACAAAGCCGCGCTGAGACCTTTGCTTTCTACCAAAACCTCCCAAATGTAAATCATGATCCAAATTTCGCCCCTTTCCCGCTTCTCATCCTGTTCCTTCTCCCTTCTTCCTAGACCCCTTTCCTGTTGTACACGATGCGCCGACCTGTGGAAACCACCCCCTTTTTGTGCATTACATGATATGACCCCCAAAAACACCAAAACAAGGACATGAGCGCCGTGGAACGTTTCCCCCCTGGGAGATAGACTCCGAAGTGTTGTCGGAAATAAAGAGTACATGGCTGATTAGACTGTGGTCGTTGACATATCATAAACTTTTCCTTGGCTTGAACGAAACAGAGACAAAAGACGTGGCAAGAATCAAGAGCTGCCGAAGAAGACGTCGTCGTTGTTGTTGGTAAACATGCCGACGTTGTCAAACTCTTCGTCAAACTTGCTCATCATCAGCATGCTGGGGTCCCGGTCTAGCTGGACAAGACCGTCGTCGTTGGTGAATTGCAGCATCATGTCGTCGTCCTGGTCGCTCATCCCCAGGGGGAGCGTGCCGGTCATGCTGGTCGAGGCCATCAAAGCGCTCGTTCCAGACAGGGCGCTCAGGTCGTCGGTGTTGATCGACGTGTTTGGGTCAACGTCAAAGAAGCGTGTGGCGGGTGGTGAAGACGACTGCGAGAGCTCAGGGGGTGTGTTGTATTGGCTCGCGGCGCTCTTGGCGGGGGACGCGGCATTGATGGGAGTGCCCTCCATGATTGCTTCGGGGGACACATAAGAGTGTGCGCTGACGGCGGAAGGGGAGGAGGCGTAGTCGTTGAGGGCTGAAGCTGGGAGGGATGCCATGGGGGCAGATGACCCCGAGGCGAGGTTCTGGGTTTGCGAGCCCATTTCCATATCCATCATGTCGTCAAGCATGTTGAAGTCGTTGTCAGGTGAGTCGACACCTGAGCTGGACGAGTATCCAGAGAAGGAAGACATTGAGCTGACGGACATGTTCTTCTTGCGAGTCCTGGACGACTTCTCCATCCTGGTCTCCATATCGGGGCGGCCCTTCTTGGGAGGCCTGCCGCGCTTGACGACCTTGCGGACGATGCCATCGAAAGCACCGATGCACATGCCTCTTTGTCGGTGGCGGGTGAGGGCGTCATGACGAGCAAAGCTGTTTCCACACTCGCAAGGGTATGGCTTGATGCCGGTGTGAATCTTGGCGTGCCTCTTCAGATCGTGCTGACGGACAAAGCACTTCTGGCAGGTAGGGCACTGGTACTGGCGGTCGTTGAGATGAGTCTGGACGTGTGACTTGATGTTCTCCTTACGGCCAAACTTCTTGCCGCACTCCTCAAACAGACATGTCCATTTGCCGTCGTTGGCATCAGGACCGCTGATGAACTGGCTGATCTCTTCGTGGGTGACTCCGGTCTCTGTCTTGGTCTCCTCGATGTTGATGCTGGCGATGCTGGCAGCACTGGTAATGCTGGCAACAGATTCGGTGCGGCGGTGAGGAGACTCGCGGCGGGATGGTGTTTGCGAAGGAGTGCCAGTGAGAGAGTGAGGGTTCATGGAGTAGCCTCGGAGATCAGGCGTGTTGTCAAAGGCACCCATAAACTGTGCCATCTGGGGGGTGTTGGGGGTTGTTTGCTGAGGCAGTTGCTGGTTCACGTTGAGGCCTTGGTGCTCATCCCGGTCGAAACCGCTCTCAATCTTGAGGAACTCGTTGTTGAAGTTGTTCATGTTCATGTAGTCCTGAGGCTGCATCGGCATTCCGCTGAAGGAGTCTGCCTCAGGGAGAGTGTTTGATCGGGCAGGGCTGGACGTGGCCTGTGTGCTTTGCTGCCTCATATCTTGAAAGATAGTCTGAGCCCGTTGGTTTCCTCCTCGGCTTCTCACGGGCTTGATGGTCTCCTCCATTGACTCATCATAGCCTTCGGCGAAGCGGCTGGGCACCGGCTCATTCTTTACCAAACGGTCATGGGGAGTCTCCATTGGCGTTGGGGGGAAGTAGTCTTGGGCCTCGTTAGCCATGGTGCGCATTGCCCATGTCCGGCTGAGGGACTGACTGTGTGCGTTCTGGTTCGGAGGTGTAGTAGGTCTCTGGAGGCCGTCCATGTTCTCAAACTTGTGGACGCGGTCCATGATACCGTTGCTTATCCTCCTCGAGGTCCTCCGCGTGCTCGAGGTGTCTCCCTCGGAGACCCAGCCTTGCGTGGAGGAGGCCTCGGGGAAGTTCATGAAAGTGGGTGTCGAAAGAGCACTGTCATTGTTAAAGAGATCAAAATCCTTACCTCCCGACATATTGTCACCGTAACCACCAGCTTGGCCCTTGCTCATCATCACGTTAAGATCTGCAGCATAAGGGTCGAAGGGGAGTGAGTTGGGGTCAAAGCAGGACGGATCGAACCGCTGTGTCTGAGGAGTTCCATGGGGAGACATGAGATAGTTCTCAGCTCCGCTCGGCGCGAGGCTGGCGTAAGGATGCTGCCGTGTGCCCGGGCGTGCTTGTATGCGTTGCTGCTGCGCTTCTCGCAGAACGTGATGCTGCGAGTTGGCTGGTCCTGTGTTGTTAGTATTCGTACTTACCATGTAATCCTGCCGTGTCGATGGTGATGCCGAGTTGTGCTGGCGTCGGACATCGAGGCTGAGGCCGCGTCGGTGGCCGGCTTGTCGCGTGTTAGTTGGCAGGCGGTTTGGGATCTTCGCACCCTCAAAGGCCGTCGGCGTCGAGTTTTGACGTCGGTGTTGCCTTTGACGGGCGTGAAGTCCAGTTGGATTGGACAGCATATTGTCGCAAGAGGAGTCCGGATGGGGAAATTGTCGGAGGTCGATTATATTGTCGATGGGGAACCTATTGGTCCGAAACTGGTTGATACAACGGTCAGCTTGCCTCTGCACCCAGGGATCGTCTGATGTCGACTTACCTCACGCAGCGCAAGCACAGAGCGCCGGGCTAAAAGAAAGTTGAGGTCGTACTCAGTCGAGGTCGACTTTGCGTTAAGAGGTTTGTTTGGTATATGCCCTTGTCAGGCAATAGTGGTGATGGGAACGCTCTCTGTAAGTGTGAGTGCTCTCACAGAAGACGGGATGGATTTGATGGGATGCGATGCGATGGATTTGAGAAGCTGTCTTCTCTTGCAGTAGTAGTCTTTGATGCCAGAGAAAGCGATAGAGAGCAAAGAGTGGATAGAGGCTAGCTCGAGGAGGCCCTGGGTATGGTCGTATAATCTGGGTTGTCGATTGTTGACTCCATATCTCCATGGCAACGCGTGTAAGACGTTAGAAAGGGCCCTGTTCAAAGAGGACCCCTACACCCCCGTCGCCCCATCGAACCACCGCGTCACCCTGGCAAGCACCTTTTGAGACATGGCCGGACGACGCTTTATTGCTTGTTGTAACTGGAGACGCAAATTTCCGTCTTCCCCGGGCGCTGCACCGATCATGACCTCATCAACCAATCGATGTCTCTTGTTGCTTGTCACTCTCTTGGCCTTGGTGTTGATTAGCGCCCCCATCACATCCTCCAATACTTGACCAACTTACCCATCGACTCCATGATCAACCTGGACGACTCTGCCCATCACTTGCTCAAGCGCTGAGCTCTGAGACAGCGCTTGTTGAAGCTGTCTCGGTGACAAACACAATTCCAGTCCATCTCTCAACTGGCCCAAGCTCCCCCCAGTTCCTGGTCGAGGAGAAGATCCTTGCGCCGAATATCGTGACGTTTTGTTTCAGGCCTACTGTCGCTGCCTAGTCAGGGTGTCTCAGCTATCCTGACCAAGAGACTGCCCGGTTCTTGTTCCGTGCCAGGCAACTCCGTCCGTTGTCCGGGTGGTGGAAGCTGCTGAAAGGCCTCCCCTCCCGCCTGGGTTTATGCATTCCAGCTCTGAGGCTTCGCTGCAGAGATGCCGCATATACCACGTTTGAACGATCATCTCCTACCCAAGCCACCTCGAATCGTGATGGGTTGCCTGGGTGTCTGGGTTTCCACGCCGCTCGAAACTGGAATGAGAGCCGAGTGAAACGTCGGGGCGGGCTTCGACCCATCCCCAGCCAAAAACCACTTAACGTTAGACTACGAACTTCAGTCCAATTGCCTCATTCGGTGGGTAGGTTGCATCCGTGTTTTTAAACTTATTCTTGGGTTTCCTGGACAAAACGCCATCGATCTTCAACAAGGTTATCTTTTGCCATGTGTTCGCCATCCGGGACGTGCATGCGCATGTAAACATGGAATGGAATGGAAAGGAAACCAACCCGAGTGTCTAAATTGTCGATGCTTTGCAGGCACAGGATCTTATACGCCCAACAAGAGAATATAATAAACAAGGATCAGCATATTTTCCCTTCAAGCGTGAAGTGCATGTGATTGTTTATCGATTTTGCTTTTTGATGAGGTCGTCTAGGTGCAAACTGTTGTGTTAGACGAGTACTGATTGCAATTCCCCACAAAGTAGAGCTAGGCTTAATTACACCAAGTTCAAAAACCCCTTCCCTGCCTTACTCTTACTCAGGGCTTTTACTTGAACCTACACGGTTTCTACGATAACATGGCTCTCACAGCGTTTGACTATTGCATGTGCAACGTACCAAGGATTATCCAATCGCTATCGTCAAATTCCATGAATCATCGACCAGGGGCTACAGCAGTCAACTCTACTGGGGCGCTGCACCATGAATCCTGGTATTGCTCTGGTGGTTTGGCCAGCATCTGGGAATTCTTTCTTGTTATAAGTAGTATCAACTATTGTTTCCCCCCTGATGATTCTCCTGGGCTACTTTGATACCCTTTACGGGTGTAATACAGTTAGACGTGTAACAAGTAGTATGAAAAGGGGTCTTTGTAGACGGCAAATTACCCGCGGCCGAGAAGGATGTTAGGAATAGATCTTTTTTTGCATGCCTCTAGCTCCAGCGGCATTTCGTGATTTCCAATTGTAGGCATGGAGTTGAAAAATCACAATTCTAGTTCTTGTGCTTTTTGCAGAAAGGGTAGAAGAAGTCAACGTCTCCCTTTGTTCGGAACACCTTTGTTTGGCAACATGGATACTCGCCAGACATCAAAGGTAAGGAAGACGTGAGGTGACGATACTTCGTCCATAGGACATAAACAACACTATGCGCATCTTGTAAACTCGTTGAATATGGAAAGTAGGAATGCACTTCATGTATATAAAACACTCGAGTACGGGCTGTGTTATGGTCTATTGGCTTCTGAACTCGGGCCTAGTTTTCAGAAGTGTTAGGTAGAACCAAGACTTAGGATACTCTGACTAAATAGCAAATTTCAGCCCGGATACGCACTCGAACGAGAGTAAATCGCAATCAGTTCAAATACAATATCATGGTTGTGTGTTCTGCCGTTGTAGGTGAAGCGTTAAGGATAGTTATATACTCTATGGAAACTCTAGAGAATGAGAACTACACTTCAAATCTAGAACTGGACGTTGGAGGCGGCCCCAAGACCCGGAGACGCAAGCTCTTGGAAGCGACATGCCCTCTTATACAGCAAAGAGAAATGGCTCTACGCGAGCTTTGCTATAGCTGACAAAGAGGACCATGGCGATAGTACGCATCACAGATACAGCTGTGGTTATACGGCGAGCAATCAGCTACTTTACTTGGTAGCTGGCAAAGGAAAGCTTTGGTGTTTCTTTATATGTTTTGATGTGAAACAAAGCTTTCCAACGCAAAGAGTGCAATTTAGTCAGGAGGAGCTCGAACGATCCTTCCGTGGGTGAATGAAATGATGTGGTTCAATGATAGGCAAGAACGCGACTGCCTCGCCCAGTTCGCAGCTGTCAAGCACCAACAGAACTGGCCATGCCTTTAACAACGCCGCACAACTTGTGGTTTTCTTTTCTTACCCTTTCTATTCTCTCGTACACGTGTGTTTCCAACGATAAACCAGCATACACGGCTTGTGCATCGTGGCATTTGAACCCGCCAAGGAGCAATGGTGAGTAACGAGTTCATTAGAGCATTCGGTTCTCTAACGTGGGTTTGCAAACAGTCTGATATGGCGGCCATTCATTTTGAAAAATCCACTGGGGTTCTTCGAGAGCTAGACGATGCATATTGCCGTCTTTTCACATCACCACTCCAGCGAAAGTCGCCTGACCTCTCCTACGAGGGATACCGAAGGGCTTTGCAGCTGTACGGTAACGAGAGCGATATGGCGAGCCCTGGAGATGGTGACCTGTTCTTTATTTGGAAACTGCGAAATCCATTAACCATTCGCAACTTTCGCCAAAGAGCTCGAGCCGAGGGCTATGATCCGGAACTTGGTAGATCCTCACCTAAGCAAGGACTATACTACGGACGAAAGACCACGGATCTTCAGCCCCAACAGACAGCATCGCAGACGGTAGCTGATGCCCCACAAGATGTGGCATCTAAAAGGCGACGATTGGATGTCAGCGACGACGAAAGTGCTGCAGACCTCAAGCCCCCTCGACAAGAGTCAACTTCCAACAATGACCTTGGCGAGCCACCAAAGCCGAAAACACTCAGAGACATGAGTGGCAGCCGTGTGCCCCTAGCCCATGACTTTGGCAGATCCTGTGTTGGACAATGTGAAATGGGTCTTGTCCTTGTCGAGCTCTTGGAGTTGGTGGCCCAGGATCCGACCCGTGACGGGTTGATGGACGCTGTCAACGAGACTCTGGAATACACTGGCGGGTCCAAGAACTTTGCTGCTTTCCTCACCATGATGTATGAGAAGTTCCCCAAGGGGGAGCCCGAATCCGTGGCATCAACTGTTGGTCGCCAGCTTCGTGGTTAGGACAGGATCGGATAGGAGAATGATTAACGGGGAAGACATGGTGATTGAGAAGAATGCTTGAGCCAGAGACGACGTAACCATGTTCATATATGAAGCATCGCCATAAAGATCTTGCGGAGGGTTATAGCCCAAGTGGTGCATGATAGTAATGATCCATGTCTTATGCGTGAATGCGGGGTGCAACGGTAGCACCAA
The DNA here is from genome assembly GCA_013266195.1 of Fusarium zealandicum. NCBI lineage: Eukaryota > Fungi > Ascomycota > Sordariomycetes > Hypocreales > Nectriaceae > Fusarium > Fusarium zealandicum. Next base: position 43,553 of record JABEYC010000149.1, on the reverse strand, counting down.
TATGCGCGTAATACACAACGAATGGTTCAAGTGAATCAAGTCAAATATACCCCATCTTCTAATATCGAAAAGGTAAACACATTCATGAACGATACACGTGCATCGAGACAGCGGGATCTCGGGTAGGCTGCATTTCGACGTCTCTGATTGGCCGAGCACAGCTACCAGTCAACAATCGCTAAGTGCCTACCTAGTCGCCGAGGAAACCCAAGAAAAGTACCCCCTGGAGCTTGAGCAACATCCACCCGAACACTTTCAAGGTCATCCGATTTTACGCCGACAGAACATCTCTGTCGCTGCGATTGGCTGTCCAGCTCCGCCTCTGCCAGCAAAAGATTCACATCCTTCTGCCCTTCGTTGCCAACGAATCTCTTGACTCGAGCGATTACTGGCCGTGACGATACCGCCCCGACTCGTGGTTATCACCCCCATACCCGCTGCCATGTCGGGCAACACATACAGAGGCACTCCCACCCGCAACCAGGGCCGTGGTGCCATCCCCTTTGGCAACAGCCCTGGTGGTTCCGCCATTCCGCGTCCTGTTCTCGAGACTTCGCAGCCCAGCGAGAGTCTCTCGTCCGTCAGTGCGAGCCGGCAAAAGCAGTCTAAGCGTGATGAGGTTGGTCATGATATCCCCCTGGGCTCTCTATCCTGTGCTCCTTGAAGTTGCTGTCGACGCATTTGTGTTAAAGCTTCCCTTATGAACCGTGCCTCTCACCGCCTTGATAACTGACACCCCACCAGGCAATTCGAAAGAAGCTCGAGAATGACCTCTCCAAAAAGAAGAACCTTACGAGCCGAGCTCGACATAGCCGGAAAGCCCCCCCAGGAACTGTCCTCGCCCTCAAGCCCAGTCAGGCTCTTCAGATCAAGCCCGCCACCACCGTTTCCGAGGCTGCCCAGTTGATGGCTGCCAAACGAGAGGACTGCGTCCTAGTCACCGACGATGACGACCGAATCGCCGGTATCTTCACCGCCAAGGATCTTGCCTTCCGTGTCGTGGGAGCTGGAGCCAAGCCTTCCAACATCACCGTTGCCGAGATCATGACCAAGAACCCGCTCTGCGCTCGAACCGATACCAGTGCTACCGATGCCTTGGATCTCATGGTCCGAAAGGGATTCCGACATTTGCCGGTCATGGACGAGAACCAGGATATCTCAGGTGTCTTGGATATCACAAAGTGCTTTTACGATGCCATGGAGAAGCTCGAGCGCGCCTACTCTTCCTCGCGGAAGCTCTACGATGCTCTCGAGGGTGTCCAGTCCGAACTGGGCTCTACCCAACCCCAGCAGATTATCCAATACGTTGAGGCCCTGCGCAGCAAGATGTCTGGACCTACTTTGGAGACAGTTCTTAATGGTATCCCTCCTACCACCGTGAGCGTCCGGACCTCGGTCAAAGAGGCCGCTCAGCTCATGAAGGAGAACCGCACTACGGCTGTCTTGGTCCAAGATCAAGGTGCCATCACTGGTATCTTCACCAGCAAGGACGTTGTTCTTCGAGTTATTGCGCCTGGTCTGGACCCAGCCAACTGCAGTGTTGTGCGTGTCATGACTCCCCATCCCGACTTTGCTCCCATGGATATGACCCTCCAGGCGGCACTCCGCAAGATGCATGGTAGGCTACCCAGTTCCCCTTGCATAATGAAGCTCACAACTCTTAGATGGTCACTACCTGAACTTGCCTGTTATGAACGATACGGGCGAGATCGTCGGCATGGTCGATGTTCTCAAGCTCACCTACGCTACTTTGGATCAGATCAACGCCATGGCGAGCACAAGCGACGAGGGTCCGGCATGGAACAAGTTTTGGCTCTCCCTCGACGCCGAGACCGAATCCATGATGTCTGGAGAGGGTAGTGCCAGTCTTCAACACACAAACCTGGGCTCACGCCTCACGTCGCCCGATGTAACCCGAGACCGTATCGGTGATAGTGTTGCTCCAGGAGATTCAGCATCCCACGTCGGAATGGATTCCCCTGCTCTCTCACTTCTCCCTGAGCACACGGATTCTCACCTCCCTGAAGAGCTTCCCTTCCCCTTCAAGTTCAAAGCTCCCTCTGGCCGTGTGCACCGTGTCAAGGTTATTGCTACGGAGGGCATGGGTGCCTTTGTTGAAGCTGTGGCTTCGAAGCTGGGTGCCGAGGCAGAGAGCATTGGCGGAGTGCCTGTTGTCGATGATGGCAAGACTGTTGGCGAGGGTTTCGCGCTGAGCTTTATTGATGATGATGGAGACTCAGTGTCCATCACAGCCGATCATGATCTGCTCGAGGCGGTTCTACTTGCTCGTCAGGCCCACAAAGACAAGGTGGATCTTTTCGTACACGACCCCGAGAAGCCCCCTGTTTCGGAGCCCGCTGAAGTGAAGGCGTTTGTGACACCTTCGGTGTCTACTGGACACGGACTTCGAGAACGCCGCAAGTGGTGGCCCGATGAGGAGGATGAAGAGGACGAGGGAGATTTCGATGAGGAGGACGAGGAGGATGATGCTGCCTCTACCGTGCGAAAACCCAGCCGGAAGACGAGGAATGCACCCGCGCCGCCGCCTCTTGCAGACCAGGTCATCGCCGGTGTACCAAATGAGCTGCTTCTGCCAGGTGCTATCGTCACGTTGGCCGTCGCTATCATTGGTGTCTTTACCATTTCGAGGCTCACCAGCCGGTAAAGAATCCTAGCGTACTTTCTCCTAATGATATGACGAAGACGGAGGTTGCAGAGTGTAGATATTTAAAAACTGTCCCTTTCGAGATTAGCCTCGCAAGTTTAATTCGATTCAATTTTCCTTGTAAATGATCAATATTGATTTGCATTGGGTGCCCGTCTCCTTGTTGCCGAGGTGGTGGTTGTAAGCTGGATGAATGCGCAGGGGTGGATGGAGGTCGGGTCGGAAAATCTCGCACGCCGGTCCCTTAGCCATGCCCAAATTTTGGCTACAAGTCGAACGAGCATCACGACCCTCGACAACCTCCAAGCCGCCGCCATGATCCTAAGGAACGCCGCTGTGCGGTACGGTAAGTCAATTGAACTTGCCAGCTGAGAAGGAATACACTGACGCGCCCAGGCCGCCGCTCATTGGTGTCTCCCATCCCGAGGTCCCTCCTCCGGCAGCTGTCCACCAAAGTCACTACCGAAACCCAGACTCCCACCGATCAGCAGGCCGTGACAGCTTGGCCGACTTCCCAGAACACCGCTACCGGCCCTCCCAAGATTGTCTCGGCCTCGAGAAAGAAGCAGAGAATTGTGCAAGATGGCATTCTGTCTCTTGGGACCGACTCCGCGCATGAACACAAGGGCGCCGTTTGGACGTCGTCTCACAAGAACTCCAACTCGGCGACACCCGCGACGCCAGCTCAGCAATACGCCGAGTTCAAGCGTATCCAGGCCCACACACGAAGCCTCGGTTCGCGAGTTGAGAAGCGCTACGTTGCCTCCGAGCTAGTCAACAACCCTCCTAGACCCGAGGATGTCACCCTGGAGCTGTTGATGGCCTCGCAAACTCACATGGGCCACAGCACATCTCTATGGAACCCTGCCAACTCGAGATACATCTACGGTGTGCGCCAGGGCGTCCACATCATCTCCCTCGAGACGACTGCGGCGCATCTTCGACGAGCGGCGCGTGTGGTGGAAGACGTTGCGTACCGGGGTGGCTTGATCCTCTTTGTAGGAACCCGCAAGGGTCAGATGGAGATTGTCACCAAGGCGGCCGAGATGGCCGGCTCTTGCCACCTGTTTACCAAGTGGACTCCCGGCGGCATCACCAACCGAGACGTGATTTTGAAGATGGCTGGTACCAAGGTGGTGGACCACATGGACCAGGAAATTGATGGCTTCGAGAAGTTCAGGGGCGCAGCTCGCCCGCTCATGCCGGATCTGGTAGTCTGCCTAAATCCCCTCGAGAACTACACGCTTCTTTACGAGTGCGGACTGAAGAGCATCCCTACCATTGGCGTCATTGATACCAACGTGGATCCATCCTGGGTGACCTACACCATCCCCGCCAACGATGACAGGTAAGATGTTCGAGTAGGGAGTCAAATGAGGATGTGACTAACAGTTCAATAGTCTGCGAGCCATGGCTGTGGTCGGTGGTGTCCTGGGCAGAGCCGGTCAGTCAGGCCAGCAGCGAAGGCTAGACGAGGCCACCAAGGGCAGCGTTACCTGGGAGAACCCTCCCGAGATCACCCGACACATCCAGCGCGAGACCAAGGCGGCTATCGCTGAGCGCAAGGCCGTCATGGGTCAAATGCAGCACAACATCGAGGGCTTCTCCGAGGATGAGCAGAAGTTGCTACGGGAGCAGTTCTACGGAGAGGAGATCGAGGTCACTGAGGACGAGATGGTGGACATGATGGGCGTGGCGGCTCTGGGAAGCTCGAAGGAGGCTGTCGTTGACACTACTCCTGCTCCGGCTGACGAGTCTGCCCCCGTCGAAGCCAAGTCTGAGGCTGACTTGACACACGAGGCCACGTTAGCGAGCATCGAAGAGCAGTTGACAGGGCTCATAGAGGCGACGACGGCTATTGAGGCCGACATCAACGAGGGCAAGCAGGAGTAAAGTAAAAAAGTTGTGTACAATACTCAAGATGTATAATAGTCTATGGGAGGGTTATGTAGACAGGAAGCGATGTAAGTTGATATGCATATACGTGTACGGTAGCCTTGTACTATTCTTGATTGTGAAGACTAAGGTAAGTAAGTTGTGTTGTCAACTTGACATGTTGGAACATTGTGAGCTCACTCAATGAAAGCATTGTACTGCAATATTTGTTGGTTCTAGTTGCCGAACAGAAACGAGAACTCGATGACAGTCGATATGTTGTAAGTCATCATGCTATACTTGGTGATCCATTTTTTGCTTGGAGTTAATGGAACCAGATCACGGCGGCTGTAGGTCGGATAAACGATTGACCCCGCCCCAAGCGCCTTTCAGCGAGCAACAACAGTGGGTTTCAGTGGCTTCCGTTTTCCTGGGGGGGGCCTAGAATCCAGATCTCGGCCCCGCGCATTTCCCCTCACCAAAGAACATTTCAGCACAGTCACATCGGACATCACAGCACATCACAGCACAGCAACGACACAATCCAGCACAGCACAAGCACGGGCAGCGGAGCCAGGGCGTGCATTTGCAGCAACAAGCGGCCCGGGTTAGCAGCGATAGCGGTCCAGAGACCGTCTCCCCCTCTTAGCGGGACTATTTACAGCGCCCTCCCTACCTAGAACCCCCCCACGTTGCCGGCTGGAGATCTGGAGCGTTCGGTGCGAAATCGGGATTCCCATAGTCTTCATACCCACCGAGCCGCCATATAACTAGTCTAGTGGCTTGGCTTTTGAGAGTTGGATTTAAATTGCTTGGCCTGTGGCCTTGACTCTGGTATGCCGTTCTTGTTCTTTCTGCACTTTGCGTCTGGGTGTAAGACGATATATACTACACCGTCTAGACTGTCGGCACACCACACAACGTTGGTTGACGCATGTGAAACTGATAAGCTAACTATTCATCAGTAGTGCATCTCAAAGACCAGAGCTGTTCAACATCCCTACAATTCTCCCCTTACAAACCTGCACAAAGGGTTGTGGCCCTCCCACCAACAAAATGCCGGCAATGCTCGACGATCCGGCGAGCCCCACCATCTACCGAGTCTCGGGCCAAGCTCCGTACCCGGAGCCGAGCAACCCCGGCTTCCCGGCCGATATCACGCCCCGGCAGGTCACCCTCCGTGATCGCCAGACCGTCGCCACCATCGTCCCATTTGCTTCAAGACACCAGGTGCCCGAGTCGCTGCTGGCGTACTTATGTGACCAGATCAACAAGGAGATCGAGGGCGGCGACACGTATCCCATGATGGAGCCGTTCGCCGCCGATAAGTTCGCTGCTTACTGGTTCCAGAACTTTGGTGCCATCATGCTTCTTGGCAACGTGGAGCGGGCTGAGGATGTTGTCGAGGGCAAGGACTGGTCTCGGGAATGCCTGGGGAGCTTCTACATCAAGCCCAACTATCCCGGCCGCAGCAGCCATGTATGCAACGCCGGTTTCCTTGTCACCGATGCGTCACGTAACCGCGGCGTCGGCCGTCTCATGGGCGAGACGTATCTAGACTGGGCTCCACGGCTGGGCTACACCTACAGCGTCTTCAACCTGGTGTACGAGACCAACGTCGCCTCGTGCCGCATCTGGGACGCCCTGGGCTTCAAGCGCATCGGCCGGGTCAAGGGCTGCGGCAACCTGCGCAGCTACCCCGGGCAGCTCATCGACGCCATCATCTACGGGCGGGATCTCGCCCCGCGCGAAAGCGAGGAACTCGTGAGTGAAGAGCGTTTCGACAAGATCAAGTTCTACCTCAAGTACGGCGAGTACCCGAACGGCGCTGACCGAGCCGAGAAAAGCAGGCTCCGCAGCGCGGCCACGCACTATAAGCTCGTCGACGGCGACAAGCTCATGCTCAAGGACAAGGAGGTGATATCAGACCCGGCCCGCCAGTTCGAGATTGCCCGCCGCGTGCACGTCCAGCAGCACGGGGGCATCAACAAGACCACCGCCACCATCGCCGAGAAGTACCACTGGAGCCGCATCAAGGAGACGGTCAGCGATGTCATCCGGAGCTGTATCGAGTGCAAGGAGCTGGGCAAGACACCTAACCCCGGCGGCGCCAGGAAGACAGCGGGGAATAGCCACGGGGGCGCAGGTAGAAGATCAGGAGCAGCCGGAGGTGAACAACAGGCGAGCCCGCCGAGCCAGATGCTGCCTCTACAAGACCACAGCATGATATCAACGCTCTCACAGCCAAGCCCAGATCAGACACCGAGCCCCTACGCGAACCCCGCCGACATCTCCCTCATCGCGCCGTCTCACACCCTGCAGAGCACCTCGATCGACCACACGCTGCATTCCCATCATGACCACTCACTCACTCACCAGCACCACCCTCACCACAACCCCATGCTCCAGGACCCCCCCGCAGGCCATCACCCGCACGACCACTCGGTCTACCAGCCCATCGACCCGCAGATCATCAACCAGACCTCGCCGCACGACCTCGCCCCCTTTGACCAGTACCACTCGCCCGCCGACTTCCAGGCGCTGCTCAACGCGACCGAGGACGTTGGCCCCGACGCCGTAGACCGTGACCTCGAGATGCTGATAGACCACCAGGACGACGACGATGATGGTGCCGTGGGTATGGGGGAGATAGGGGGGCACAAGGAGAGGAGCCTGTATGATGTTGGGTTTGGGGGTCGGCAGGGTGATCATGATGATGGCTATCGGATATGATGACGTTGTTTGGTTTTGTCAAGCCATGATGTAAGCGGGCGAGTTTGTTACTATCTTCTTTTTCCATGGGCACGAGCTTCATATGCCGAGGAATCAAATACCAAAAAGTCCATGCACTTTCCCTTCCGTTGGCCGTAAATGAAAGGTACTCGAATCTACAGGCCAGTCATGAGACGTTGCATTGGACAAAGTATCAAGGATGCTCCTCCAATACACCAAATGGAGGTCATTCATGTTTTCCAGAGGTCAGATAAGTCTAGGTATCATACAAAACCTCCAACCCCCAGCACCAACCCCCTTCCATTTCTATGTCCCAGGATGGGTTTTCCCCTTTTTTAACTCGGGCCTATAACTCCCCATCTTTATCATCTAAGATTCGACATCTTTACCTCCGGGGCATGCCTCGTCCTCGTCCCCTGACAGCGCGCTGCGCAGCACCGGGCGGTAGCTGTTGTCCGGGCGCCTGGGGCTGGGCACTCTCCTCGTTGCGGATGGTCTCATCGACTCCGAGGATGAGGCAGCTGGCTTCAGTAGCGGCCTGGATAGCGTTGATCTTGACAAGGGCGGGCTCCCAGACGAAGCGCTCCATCATGTCGGTGACACCTTCGGTCTGGAAATCAACACCAGCCCACGTCTGGCCCTTGCGGTGCTCTACACGGAGCTTGTTGAGGATGTCGGTGGCGTCGAAGCCGGCGTTGTCGCACAGCTGGCGGGGGATGATCTCGAGGGCCTTGGCAAAGGACTTTATGATGGTTTGTTGCTTGTGAGGGATGTTCTCATCGGCGAAATGGTGCAGGTAGGCTGACAGCTCCATCTCGACAGCACCACCGCCGCCCACGATGGTGTGGTTCTTGATCGCTCGCTTGACGATCATGATGGCGTCGTGCAGAGAGCGCTCAACCTCGGCGATGAACTGCTCGGCACCACCGCGCAGAACCAGAGTACAGGTCTTGGCCTCGGGGCAATCCTCGAAAAAGTTGAACCGCTCGCCACCGATTTGGCGCTCCTCAAACTTGCCGCAGGTTCCCAGATGATCGGCGAGAATATCAGAGCATGTCGACTGAGTCACAGCACCAGTGGCCTGTAGCACGCGCTCCATATCCTCAGCAGCAACACGACCGGCGCAAAAGACATCTCGGTCGGCAAAGAACTGGGTGGCCAAGTCACCAATGGGCAGCTTGCTGAGCACCACCTTGGCACCCGTCTTGTAAACCGCCTCGAGCTTCTTGTAGATGATCTGCCACTCCGCGTCCACGATAGCCTGGTACTCGGAAACCTGCTCCACACGAACCTCGGCGTTGTCCTTCTCGGCCTTGAGCTCTAGCTCGACGTTGAGGCACACAATCTTGGGTTGCTCGAATGACTTTGGTTGTTGCTCGAAACCGGCGTACGAAAAGGTCTTCTTGAAGGCGACACCGTTGATGAAGAGGGATTCGGTCAGCGAACCGCCGGGGATCTTCTTGATTCCAATGAGCTTCTCGTTCAGGTCGTCTTGGTCGAGCGACAATACGGCGTCGACAACCACTAAGGCAGGGTCAGCTTGTATCCTGAGTAGGGAAAGGGCCTCGATCGCATACTCTTGGTAAAGAAGGCAGTATTCCGCTTGATGAGCTTGCTGGTCATGGCAGTGGAGGCCAGCTTGGCCAGGGTATCGCGTTGGTTGGCCTCGTTGGTGTTGACAGCAATCTCCTTGATCTTGTTGACAGCCATCATCGACGCTCTCCGCAGACCCTTGATGATGATCTGGGAGCTGACGCCTTGCTCGACGTGATCCTTGACCTCCTTGAGGATCTCACCGGCGAGGACAACCACCGAGGTAGTTCCATCACCAACCTCGGCGTCTTGCGATCGGGCGATGTCGACGAGGATACGGGCGGCGGGGTGGACAATGTCGAGGAGCTTGGGTTAGGTCAGTGATGTCCCAAGTCAAGGAAGAGCAGGTCCTCTATGGCGCAAGTCGTACCTTCATAACAGTCGCACCGTCGTTGGTGATGGTCTGTCTGCCATTCTCGTCCACCATCAAAAGGTCGCCGCCATAGGGGCCCAGGGTGGACTTGATGGTGGCCTGGACAGCGAGACACGCATTAATGTTGGAGGTGATCTGTCCCTTGCCCTGAGAGGTATCGGTTCCTGTGATGAAGCGGCAAAGTCAGCAAACTGCGACTTTCATGTTGTTGCGATGCCTCGTCGTCGCCGGCGTCTTCCTCTTGTTTCGAGGGTCGCCTGGATTTGGATTTCGAGGGGTGAACGTCGCTGAAGCGGGCGGGCGGTGGGGTAAAACGGACCTTCCTTGAGGACGATAATCGTCGGCGTTTGGCCTCCGAAAGACATTTTGGGGGAGATGATAAAGTCGGAATCCGCAGCTGAAGAGTTTTTCCTGTCGCGAGGTTGTAGAAGGCTTCGTTTCGCTGCGTCAACGGCGGTTCTAGGAGGGGGGAAGGAGGTCGTCGGGTTCAAAGTGGGAGGAGCTGTGATGGAAGCTTCCAAAAAAATGTGGCAGCCTTCTTTCTCACCATGTTCCTTGCCCCAGTTACGCACGGACCAGGTCCTGGGAGCCCATACATAAGTTAATTCGGTCCAATCAAGCGCTTCAGCTTGAACTACAAACTATTCACACTTTGATGCTCACGAGCACATCATCTTTCAGGATCGCTGACTCTTTCATTTCTACTATCAATCTATGATAATCAAGACAGGAAATGCAAATCGAGGCGTCTCCTAGAGTCACGACCCTTATCCTTATCCCGCTCGCCCAAATAATGCATTCAGCGCTGATATCCCCGTCCAACGTACTTCAGCACCTTCAGCACCTTCAGCCTTTATGTTACGTCGCGATCGTAGTCCACATCCATTTGATCCATGCTATAGCAAGTTTGAGTCTCTTTTGCTCCTGTTCTTGAGCACTCATGTGCCCGTCTCCCTCACCTGCCATACTGAAGATCTGGTCGAGACGCCTAAGTATTTCCAACTCGGCCTCCGCCGGGCCCCTATTTTGAGTGTTCTCCAACAGGGTCCTCCAGTAGGAAAGCAGTTGGAAGAGATATTTGCCGTCCTCAAGCATTGCCCCCGCATAGTTATTGCGGGTTGGGAGATTCCTGTCCAGAATGTTGCGGATTGATCTGAACGGAATATATCTCCCGCCTTCATCCACGACGACCCTGAGTAAGCCGTGTGGTTCAGACATGGACCAGCGAAGGCCCGAATCAGTCTGGACTGCAAATGAGGAAGGAAATTGAGAATTTTGGAGACAAGGCCGACGACACGCCTCTTGATCCGGAATGCCAGGGCTGCTCTTCTCGTGTGGGTTTTGCAAATACATAGGCCGCTGTGGCATGGGCATCTCAACGTTCAAGCTGCTCCTCGCAATACGAACGTGATAGGAAGGTTGGACTTCCTGGTCAAGAACAGGAGCGGGTGATGGGCGATAGCGGTTGGGCACCACTTCGTACCTAGGAGGCCAATGGGAACGGCCAACATGAGGCTCAACAAGATCGCCAACTAGGTGTGCGTATCGGCCGGGAGGGTTTTGTCGAGAAGGAGAGATAGGTGCCAGTTCGTTTGGAAAATCCCAGGGTTGGAGGTCTTGTGGTGGCCAGGCAAGGGGAGCATTAGCCATCCAAGCCCTCTGAGGTTGGTAACCCTCTGGTGACTGGGCGTCAAAACTCCCAGGGCTCTGAGGCTGGTAACCTTCCGGTGACGGGGCATTTGGCATCCGAGTGTTTTGGGGTTGGTAACTTTCTGGTGATGGGACATCAAACCCAGAAGGACTCCGAGGTTGGTAACCTTCTGGTGTCTGGTTACCGGGCATCCAAGGACTCCGAGGTTGGTAACCTTCTGGCGACGGGGAATTTGCTCTCCAGGTTCTCTGAGGTTGCCAATATTCCTGTGACTGAGCATCGGGCATCTCAGAGCTCCGAGGTACCCAGCTTTCCGAATATCTTGGTCGTTGGCAGGGTTGACCAGACGTAAGGGCTCTAGAAGCACAACGCTTGAAACCTCTAGGCTCATTGGAAGAAGCCAGCTGCTGGGAAGATGCAGCTGGGGGGGGAGAGGGGCCAGAATCAGAGTCAACGTCCATATATCCCGTAACCGCTTGAGGAGGGGATGCCACGCTTGCCACAGCATCAGATGCCTGGGTAGCGATCATCTGAAGCTCACGGACAGACTGAGTAGATGCCGTAGAGTTGCGGGATGGGGATGGTGACGGGGATGGTGACGGAGATGGTGACGGAGATGGTGACGGAGACGGAACTGCCTGCGAAGGAGTTGACGATGTAAAATCTGAAGTCTCTCCCTCATCCGTGTCTTCGGCGTAATGCGCCGGGGTTGCAGTAAAGCCACGAGCTACGTAGGGGCTATCTAGGCTCTGCTCTGGGCTCTCCTCTGGTGGAGAGCCATGCTGGGTCCTCATGGAGCCTGGCGAGTCTGACCTCTGATAAGAATAAGAGCTTTGTGTGGACGTTCCGTTCTCGTTGATCAGCGAATTGATGGGGATTCTTGGACCAGGAGAGCCGGCAGGGCTGCGATGCTGAATGGTTGCCATATTGTCGGAGATGGTATTTGGGATAGGTGACAAAGACACGACGATAGGATGCTTTTCCAGCTGTGGTAAGAGTACCAGCTGTGTTCTTGGGTAATGCAGTAGTGAATGAGAGGAGAATGCTACCAGTCGATGATGATAGGTCTGGGGTTGATGGGCGAATGAGTAAGAGGAAGGGATGTAGTGAGTAAGAGTGAAGGGCAGAAAGTGTGTAATGCAAACAACGACGCTTTCGTCGAGAAATTGACAAGATGGGATATGGGTAGAGACCTGACTTTGTAGGAAATGAAGTCGGGTTGAGCTGCGAGGGAATCAGGTCAATGGGCTCGTGGGATGGATGAAGCAGCCAGTCAGTCTAATGTGAATTTCCTACGATTTTTGGAAAGTGAGTGGGAGCGGACAATGGAATTTAAAGGGATTTTTTTATTGACTTTTTGAATGCAATGCTCAATGCTTAAGTTCTCATTGTCCTAGCGAGCCTGCAGTGCTGGTATCTTCTGGACTCGGTGGGTTGGAAGGCAGTGCCAACTCCTCTATTGCTCCCCCCGGAGCAAGCCAATCGCACAATAGCTATGACAACACGGTTCCCTTTCCATTCAAGAGTGCATCCTCTCTGCATAACTTAGTTCCTAAAAGTGTAATCTATTCCAGTGCCTGAGTTGCGACACCCTGCCCTCTAGGCATTGTGAGGCTCAAGTCACGTTTCTTCCACTTGATTGGCATGGATGCTCCGTAATTGTTGGGCCTTGAGTGTTTCTTTCAGAGAAACCTCGCAAAGACATGAAATGTACGATACAGATCAAATTACGACCCAGGCCAGGTTGTGTTTATGACAAATGAGTTGGATGGATCTTGCAGCTCGCATCAAGATTAGTAAACTGTACAATCGAGAGCGACACTTGTCGTCTATCTATTGGATTTAAAGCAAGCAGTTAATACTCGAAGGTAGTTGTGGGAGATGACCCGAGATGCTCCTGTTTTGAGATGTTGCTACCGATCGCTGGTTACCGGGAAGCAGCCTCTGTCGCCTGGGAGGGATGGTCGAGTCTGTACAACAGAAAAGATTGCAGTCGTGAAATAATAGTAGAATTACACAGTGAGTATCGGGTTAATTCAATACTCTCTTAGTACCGGAAGAACAAAGTTGCTCAAGATTTGGTAGTTGACCAACCTCTATTCCCGCCCAACATGCCCAACCACAGTACTCCCGATTCTCCTCCATCACGGCCTCTCCTCTGGAGGCTTCGTCTGTCCAGCCTGTCCTCTCCCAGGTGCAGCTTGGAATTTCTCTTCCCACACCCCCTCCTGCTTGAACATGGCCACGCACTCACTGGCGCTCGGTTGGCCGTACTCTGGGTCGGCACCTCCATCGAGCAACGCCTATCGAGAGCAGTAAAGTCAGTAGATGCACTCATCTCTCCCAGAATCATACTCATCTACAGATTCTGATAGAAAGATTGGGTCATATCTGAACTTACCTGGATGACTGAGTCTTCTTTCTTGAAGACTGCGCCTGCCAGAGGGCTCTGTCCCCGGTCATTCAGACGATTAGGGTCGGCACCGTGCTGGATGAGTACGTTGACGAGGTCGGCGTGCCCGTGATATGCTGCAAGCATGAGCTTTTCCAGTTAGTCTCGTCTTGATATTGCGGAAATATGCACGTCTCATATCGAGACATGCCCGAGTGTCATACCAGAGTATCACCTTTGTCGTTGGTAAGATTTGGGGGCAATCCTGCTGGCAGAGCCTGTTGGAAGACGGCCACATCGCCATTTCGAGCGGCTTCGTACATCTTTCCCGCGAAAGCAATCATCTCCGGTGTGAGCGAGTTCGCTCGTGCTGGTTGATCCGAGGCATGGTCCATCTTGGCAAGGTAATTGGTCCTCGACGAGATCGGGGCAGTGCGACACCGCGAAGTTGCAGACTGTGAGGATGTGGTTCTAAAGCTTGAAATGTGCAGTATCAAATCCTAAAGCCCAAGACTTGCCTTGAATAAAGATTCTTCAAGAAAACTGCTGGAGCTGATGGGATTGTATGGATTGTATGGGAATTACTAAGTTGAAGTCGACTGTGGCACATATGACGTGCATGAGAGAACCTATGTCTATGGGAGCCGCTAGACTAATAAAAGACGGCAAGCATGATATGATGCAGACGAGGACGCGAGCCTTATCAGCGTGCCAATTGATTGTCGTTATCTTGCTTCATCTCACTTTGGACTCGGTTTTCTGAACAACCTAGGTATAAATACACGATTGAAGGTTCATTTTACTCTGCAAAAAGTGAAAAACTCAATAGCTCACATCACATTGTTCAATTGTGCTCAATCAGATCCACCAAGAGTTTATCCCCGCATTCTCACTCCATGAATGCGTAACGTATTCCAATTTCTCCAGCAATGCCTACTCCATCTATCAAGACAATCTCTTTGGTCCAAGGACCTCACGTCGCACCCCCCAAGCAGTTCTGAGAATACAAAAGTAGAAGAAAAGAAAGATATCGTCACGGCGTGCAATCCATATCATTGTACATACAGTGGCAGTGCCCCACCCTCGCAAAAACGCCAGTAAATAGCAGCATGAACATCACACATTCTACTCACTGTCATCAGCCGACAAATAATGTTGCGCGTCTAAAAACCTACCAGAAAACGACTCCCCGATGCCACGTGATTAAAAAGCATCGCTCTTAATGCCGGTAGTAATCGGTGATTCCATCGCCCTCGCCGTTGTCGGGCTCATTGGGAATTGGCGGGTCTGGCTTGGGTGTCTCTGGACGATGTTCGATATCGAGACGTGGATGCATGACGATGACGATGGCTTCTCTATCCTCTTCTCGCTGAAAACTTGTTGATTCTAGAGTATTGCTCGGATGAAGGAGATATCGATGATGGAGATGGCAAGATCACCAACCCCGGCCACGGGAGGCATCGATGGTTTTATCAAAGTTCCGTGGTGGCGGGGTTTTGCTCTGTGCGCGTTACGTCAGGCCTCAGTGGGCAGGTGCACCGTCTTTCTTAGCTGTGCGAGCAGCATACAACATGTGGTTTTTGGAGGGTTGCCGTTAGGCACGATGCTTGTCGATCAGGCGATTCTAGAACGGCGTCGCGGGAGATGCGACCGTCAGGGTTACAGCAGCATCAAAACAGCGGCAGAAGCGGATTTGGACAGCACGTAGTAGGAATCCGTGGCAAAGGAGAGTTGTGAGGATAGATGATAGATTATGTCTTATAGATCTGGTATACCTGTTTAGACGGTTCTTGATCATGGTGTTAGTCCAGATCTGATCACGAGATGGTTGGATTCGAGATCAAGAACCCTTATCTAATGTATCAGAATAACAAGTAAATAATGACATGTGATTCCAGCCGCATAAATGTCAACATCAGGATAAACGTGTCGAACCGTCACAGGATAAAGCCCTGTGCTACTGATTACGTTCAGTCGTTCATCTGATAGGCGGTCCTGCGAGTGCCCATCTTTTCTCGTTCTACAAGAACATGATGGAATCAAGCAAGTCACTTGAAATCTGCCGCTGGCTAAATCTCTCAATACAACCCAGGTCTGTCTGCTATACTCAAGCATTACAGGGGGCAGGGATAAGGGTTTTGACAGGCTCCCATCCCTGGAGTGTCAAACTGTTTGTCAAAAGGTGGTGCTGAGGCATTCGAGTGATAGATCGGCATTTGCAACCGTCGAGTGCGCCTCCAGCTGTAGCAGCGTTGCGGGCGCGTGAAGCACCCCCTGGCGTCTGCGGGCTTCTACCCAAGAGAAAATGAAGGATATGAAACCTAGGATGCGTTTTAGAAATTCCCCATGGCTACGGTTCCGCGGTATGCGGGTATTGTTGTTGGTGGCTGAGACATGGTGCATGGGAGAGCTCATGAGATGGAATGCTTCAAGATGACGGAGATTGAGGGGTAGCTAAGCTACCTTGAAGCCCCCCAACCCTGGCGAGAAGCTCTTCCATGGCAATTGTGAATGGATCGGATCGAATTTTATCTCTCTGAGCTGGCATCGGCTGAATTGCCCATGAGGGGAAGCTCTGCTCTCCTTGGATCGGGATCGGTGGGTGGAGGACGTAATATCAGATCACCGGGTTGTGGGCAAGCGCATGCACCACACAGTCCAGACTCCAGACTGTCATCATTTGGTGCAACAAGCGAGGGTTTACAGCGGATAAAGACGCCAATGCCAAAGGTTCCATCCTATGCCCCCTGAAGAGGGCGTGTACGGAGAGGGAGAGAAAAGACTTCAAGGCGCATTGCTCGTATGGCCAAGGCTAAGCTTCCTTGTCGGGATGCTCGGGACCCTGATTGATCGACTCCCCGGGAGACTTGAGAAGACTGTTGAAAGCTTGAGGCAGCCGTGAGGACGGCACTTGTGGCTGAGTGTCAATCCGGGATGCTCCAGTAGGATATCTCGGAAGAGACAGTAAACAGAGGCACAGACATGGCTGCTGAGGAAGGGTCCGAGAACGGGCGGGCTGGGTGGCCATTGACCCAAAGTTATGCAACTCGGGTGAACCATTGAGCTGGAACAACCATATCTCACATTCTCTTGCATACGCAGCTATCAGTAGTCACAAGTGGTCAACGAACCCAATCTGTCGGTTGGGTCTGTTGCACAAGAGATTGGAGCCCGAGAGAAGGGAAAGACAAGGGGAGCTCCCCGAAAGTTGGGAGACTACGAAAGTGAGATGATGCTGTCTCGAGGCTTTGCAGAAACGGGCTCGTAAAGGTCAAGGCTAGGGTAAAGTATCATGACGCCGCCTTCACCTCTTGTCGAGCATCAGATGTTGGATCGATCCTGGCTGGAGCTAGGGGCTGTCAGTGACAGCCAGGTGGGTACAGCTGAAGATAGAGAGATACTTTGTCTTACACACAGGTGCCACCAAGGGCCATGTACTCCACTGACATTTCGGCGGCCGGCAAAACCGCAAGCGGGTCTCCACCTCCGTCCAAGCCCGCCGGCTGCCGGGAGTCGCCGCCTGCCTCAGGCCCCAATTAACGGTAGGTAGTTTCCCTACCTACTGCTAAGGTACCCGTCAGCTGTCAACCAACCCAGTCTCGTCTTCTCACTCCAACGACGATGTCAAATAAGGCCCGACTAATACAACATGCCACTCCGACGCTCCCTGGGTTGGCCCAACCACGGCCGAGACAGCAGCCATGCCCCTCCCCCTCCAAGTCCTGAACCCTCTCTGCCCTGGCGGAACGGAACCTCTGGGGCCGCTTCAACCTCTAGGTGGGGCTCATTGCCTCTGTCTTGGACGACTACATGATCAGACCACCTTTTTTCCCAACGTCGGCCGTCTCGAAACCAAGCACCGAGCTACTTGCCTGCTTACCCGCCTTTTTTACCCTGCTTTCTGCTTGCTTGCTATCAAGGCCCAGAGAGGCTGGTTGACCTCTTGACTCGCGCCAGCGGCGGGAAAACAAGCTGGAACCAGAGTGACGGCCACTTACGGCCACTTACAGGCCACTTGCTGCCCATTGTCCGGCCCGTCTTTCCTCTTCCTTGCCCGTCGTCGTCGTCGTTGTCGTCCGTGGCTCTCTGGAAGCTCCCCCACGCACGCCACCATCTCGCTTTCGGCCGGGAAACCGTACTCGTCACAACTGCACGCCGATGAAGGATTACGCCCACGCCCTCGGCCGCCTTCAAGCTGCCCTCTTGTCCCAATGTAACCCATCTGCTGATCCTGTCAACGGCACCGCTGTCTCTAGACGTAGCTCCTTGTTTGCCGTATCCAGTCCAAGGCCAAAGCCCATGAGCCTTCTCTCACCGCACTCCCTGTTATACTCTGTAGCTACGTCGCCTCCTTGGCAACCCCTCTGGTTCTCCTATATAAGAAGTCTTGGGAACTGGCTGGGCACAAGGTTTCTTCTTTTGCTCTCTTCTCTTCTCATCTCTTATTCAAAGAGTTCAACCCCAACTCTTTGTATCCTTATCTCTTACACAATCCTATCCAATGGCCGAAGTAGAGTCTATCCAGCCCTACGGCGCCGCCCGCTCTACTATCAAGGGCTCCCCGCTCTCCGAGGACGACATCAAGCAGTACAATGACTTCTTCAAGGCCAGCTGCTATCTGTCCTTGGGCATGATCTATCTCAAGGAGAACCCTCTTCTTCGAGAACCCCTCAAGACTGATCATCTCAAGCTTCGATTGCTTGGTCACTTTGGCTCCGCCCCCGGCCAGATCTTCACATGGATGCACTTCAACCGCTTGATCAAGAAGCATGACCTTGACTCCATCTTCATCTCGGGTCCTGGACACGGTGCTCCCGCTGTCCTGTCCCAGTCTTATCTCGAGGGTGTCTACACTGAGGTCTACCCTGACAAGACCCAAGACATTGAGGGAATGCAAAGGTTCTTCAAGAGCTTTTCCTTCCCTGGTGGCATTGGTTCCCATGCTACCCCCGAAACCCCAGGATCTCTCCACGAAGGTGGTGAGCTGGGCTACTCCATCTCGCACGCCTTTGGTACAGTCTACGATAACCCGGACCTAATCTCACTGACCATGGTTGGTGATGGCGAGGCTGAGACTGGTCCTCTTGCTACCGCTTGGCACAGCAACAAGTTCCTCAATCCCATCGTTGACGGTGCTGTCTTGCCCGTGCTTCATCTCAACGGCTACAAAATCAACAACCCAACACTCCTCGCCCGTATCTCTCACAAGGAGCTTGAGAACCTCTTCCTTGGTTACGGCTGGCAGCCTTACTTTGTCGAGGGTGACGATGTCGACTCAATGCACCAGGCTATGGCTGCTACCCTTGAGCACTGTGTGGATGAGATCAGGAAGTTCCAGAAGCAGGCTCGCGACAGCGGCGAGGCCTTCCGTCCTATCTGGCCCATGGTTATCCTCCGAAGTCCCAAGGGCTGGACCGCCCCCCGAAAGATCGACGATAACTACCTGGAGGGTTACTGGCGTGCTCATCAGGTTCCTATCACGGACCCCGCCACTAACCCTGCCCATCTCAAGCTTCTCGAGGACTGGATGCGAAGCTACGAACCCGAGAGACTCTTTGATGAGAATGGTGCACCTATCGCTTCATTGACGGCCCTTACCCCTAAGGGCAACCGACGCATGAGTGCCAACCCTGTCGCCAACGGCGGTCTTCTCAAGAAGCCCCTGAGGATGCCTGACTTTAGGGACTACGCCATCAAGGTCGACAGCCCCGGCAACGTGATGAGCGCCAGCATGACCAACATGGCCAGGCTCCTGAGAGATGTCGTGGCTGAGAACATGACCAACTTCCGTCTGTTTGGTCCTGACGAGACTGAGTCCAACAAGCTCGGCGGTGTCTACGACGCAGGCAAGAAGGTATGGATGGGCGAGTACTTTGAGGAAGATGACAACGGTGGAAACCTGGCCAAGGCCGGCCGTGTTATGGAGATGCTCTCTGAACACACTTGTGAAGGTTGGCTCGAGGGCTATCTCCTCAGTGGTCGCCATGGCTTGCTCAACAGCTACGAGCCCTTTATCCATGTGATTGACTCCATGGTCAACCAGGTATGTGAAGCCTTGATGAGCTGAAAGGGGTCCTCTAACAACATTCCCAGCACTGCAAGTGGATTGAAAAGTGCCTCGAGGTTGAGTGGCGAGCCAAGGTTGCCTCCCTCAACATCCTATTGACTGCTGTGGTCTGGCGTCAGGACCATAACGGTTTCACTCATCAGGATCCTGGATTCCTCGACGTCGTTGCCAACAAGAGCCCCGAAGTTGTGCGAATTTACCTGCCTCCTGATGGCAACTGTCTGCTTTCTGGTATGTCACGCCTTGTATCACTCCACGCCATCAAGCATTTCTAACATGGTCACAGTCATGGACCACTGTCTGCGCTCAGTCAACTATGTCAACGTAGTCGTCGCTGACAAGCAGGAGCATCTGCAGTACCTGACTATGGATGCTGCCATTGAGCACTGCACCAAGGGTATCGGCATCTGGCCTCAGTTCAGTACCGACGCCGGCCAGGACCCCGACCTTATCATGGCATCCTGCGGTGATGTCAGCACCCACGAGTCTCTCGCAGCCATCGACCTTCTCCTCGAGCACTTCCCTGAGCTCAAGATCCGCTGCGTCAACTGCGTCGACCTCTTCAAGCTGATCCACCCCAGCGACCACCCT
The DNA here is from genome assembly GCA_013266195.1 of Fusarium zealandicum. NCBI lineage: Eukaryota > Fungi > Ascomycota > Sordariomycetes > Hypocreales > Nectriaceae > Fusarium > Fusarium zealandicum. Next base: position 23,613 of record JABEYC010000149.1, on the reverse strand, counting down.
CACGGTCTCCCCGACGCCGAGTGGACCAGCCTCTTCACCGATGACACGCCCGTCATCTTCAACTTCCACAGCTACCCCTGGATGGTGCACCGGTTGACGTACAAGCGTCCCGGAAGCAAGAACCTGCACGTCCGCGGCTACAAGGAGAAGGGCAACATCGACACGCCCCTCGAGCTCGCCATCCGCAACCAGACCGACCGCTTCAGTCTGGCCATGGACGCCATCGACCGCATGCCCCAGCTGCACAACCGCGGTGCGTCGGCTCGCCAGGTTCTCCTCAACTCCCAGATCCAGGCTCGCAACGAGGCCTTCGAGACGGGTATGGACCCTCCGTTCCTCAAGAACTGGACTTGGAAGCGCAACGGCCTGTGGAAGAAGATTGGCGAGGGCCTTGCCTCGCGATAAAGGGGCTTTTTTTTATAGAAAAGTGAGGGAGCTGCTGGGTAGAGGCTGGCCATCACTGGAACTCGAATTCTAGATGGTGGGATAGACAAGATGAATGGTTATAGTAGGAGGACGACGGGAAGACTGGGCGTTGAAAGGGAAGAAGGATTGGGTGGCTGGCTGCTGTTACGAAGAGTCTCTTGTTACGATTTCTTTTCTCTCTTTACGAATCTTGTGTATGCAGCGCGAATGACTTGAGAGTATATTCTGCTTTCTAGTGGGTGCAAGCCCTTTTCAATGATTTAGAACAAAATTATGAAACTTGCGAGTTCGTCAGTCTTTTAACCCTTATCCGACTCGATTCCTTGCCTCCCTCGTCATATGAAACTGGACCATCCCCAGCTCCTCAAACTCACTCTGCCCGACAACTTGAAACCCAAACTTCTCATATAGTCCCCTCCCATTCTTTGAACTATTCACATACGCCATCCATCCTTCCTCGTCCGCCCTCTCAACGCCGAACCGCATCAGCGCAGACCCCACGCCTCGACGCTGCGCCTCGGGAGCAGTGACAATCATACTCAGGAACCAGTGCGCTTCGTCCCCGACGATCCCGCGCGTCGCATCGGCGTTTGCCTGGAAGAAGCGCGCGACGAGGGCCCGGTCGCCGACCGCGGGATACGTCGTCGGGTCGATGACCGCCGCCGCCGCCGCCCAAGATGTCTGCCGGGATTTGCGGACCCAGCGGACCCATCCGAGCATGTCGCCGTCCGTGTCCTCGGCGACGACCACGTGCGTGTCCGGCGCGGCGATGTTCTTCTCTATCCACGCGGACCAGAAGCGCTGGACGTCCCGGTCCGAAGGGGGGAAGCAGCGCGCGTTGAGGGGGCTGGAGGCGAAGGCGGAGAAGTAGACGGTGAGCATTACGGGGATGTCTTGTTCTATTGCGGGGCGGAGGGTGATGGAGGCCATGGTTTGTTGTGTATAGGGAGTTTGGTGTTGATGATGTGAGACGTGTAAGTTGATGGTTGGAGATTGCGGTTAAAGGCCACCTTTTGAAGCATGGTTGAGTCGCGGCAAAGTAAAAAAGGCCATGATAACGTCAGTCCTAAAGTGTAGCAGCTACGGAGTACTCATGATCAATATGCCATGATTATCATGTTAGATCTCGCGCATCTAATATTTTAGTGCGCGGGCCGTTCCTCGTCTCAAACATCACAATATCTACAGGACTTCGCAGCATGCTAACAGAATCATCACCTTGGCTCTTTTTCATCTTATTGTACAGTTATATAAAGGGCCAGAGCCGTCCCTATTTGACTAAAGCGCCATCGGATTGTCCCCAAGTTCCCAAACGCCTATCCCTATACCTCCCTGTCCCGTTCTAGTAACGGTATTTTCCCTTGGTATCAGCGCATCCCATACATTACAAAGCCTTGACTGACTGGAAGAACGGGTTGTCTTGCAAGTCAGCATTCGCCCCGACAAGCTCCTTGAGAGCAGCCACTTGCTCCTCGCGACTCATGTCGCCCTGCTTCACCCTGTCCTTCCACTCCACCAGCACCCGCTTCAGCATCGCACTGCCCTGTTCCACGTCCTCCTTGCTGTACTGCAGCGCCAGGTCCTCGTGCTTGGTGGTAAAGTCCTCGAGCTCGTCCGCCTTGCGCTTGGCCATGCGCACCACCTTGTCCGGGAAGCGCACCAGCTCCGCGACGTGGATGCCGAAGCTTTGGTCGCACACGCCTGGTGCCACCTTGTACAGCAGCGTCACCTCACGCTTCGCGTCTGCCTCGGAGACTACTGCACCAGTGCCGCCGATGTGCGCCGTGACGTGGAGGTTCTGTACCTGCGGGTACTGGTCCGCCAAAGCTGTGAGCTCGTGGAAGTGTGTCGCAAACATGGCGGAGCAGCCAATCTCCTTAACAATGTGCTCCGAGATAGCCCATGCCAGGCCGAATCCGTCATAAGTCGAAGTACCGCGGCCAAGCTCGTCAATAATGATCAAGGACTCTGCGGTAGCCGACTTGAGGATGTTGGCCGTCTCGAGCATCTCGGCCATGAAAGTCGAGACACCCTTGAGTTGCGAATCGCTGGCTCCAACACGTGCCAGAATCGAATCGTAGATGGTCAGCTCGGCCTCAGCACAAGGTACAAAGCATCCCACCTGAGCCATGAGGGCAACCACTCCCGTCTGGCGGATATATGTCGACTTGCCGCCCATGTTGGGGCCCGTAATAATGAGGAAGGACGACTTGTCACGAGTGAGCTCGATATCGTTTGTGATAAACTGAACGTCATCTTGTAGTTCCATACAGGGATGGCGGGCTTCACGCAAAATCGTCTGGCCCTCGCCGCGAGGGTGAATCTTGGGTCGTACATACGACTCAGGAGCATGGACCGCGGTGTGGGCGAGCGAGACAATGACATCAAGGTGAGCCAAGACACCAGCGAGACGCTCCAGAACGGGACAGTATGATGATGCGACGTGGACAACCTCGTGGACGAGACTGCTCTGCGTCCTGTTGTAGTTTTGTGATAGCTGGTCGTACTCGCGGCGGTAGGCCTGCAGCTTCTTGGTTGTAAAGTACACGCCGTTCTTCTGAGTAGAGCACTCCTGGTACTTGGAATTGTTGCGGATGCATCCAGCCTCCTGACGGGTGAGGCGCATGCATACGCCGTGGACCTTGTGGCTAGTCTCAAGGAAGATCTTCTTGTCGGGCTCTTGGCCAAGGTCCTTTGCAGAAGTCATGAACTCGGCCCTGATATCCTCGTCGAGTTGATCAAGCTTCTTGCGGATGATTCGTAAGCTCTTGTCAAAGTCGGCCTTGATAATGTACTCGTGACGGTCCAGTGCGTCCAGATCAACGGTCTGCTCCACCATGTCTTGCAGCTTTCCCAGGCTATCGGAAAGATCGCGGAGCTTGATAGTGTACGCTTCGTCCAAGGGATCCTTGTAGTTCTCATCCATGACGCCTTCAAACGTGCCGATGAAGCCAGGTAGACGGATGATGACCTGGTAGGCGCGGACGACGTCTTCCAGATTCGCCTTGCCGCGCTGGAATCGCTTGGAAAGTCGGTAAAGATCAGGAATGGAGCGCAGGTGCTCCTCTTGTAGAGTCTGGCGGAGTTCGGTATCGACAAAGAAGGCCTCGACCAACTGCTGGCGCTTCTCGATCTCTGGCTTGCTCATCAGGGGCTGCTTCAGCCATTGAGCCAGAAGTCGGCTGCCTACTGGAGTCTTGCAGTGGTTGAGAACTCCAAAGATGCTCATCGTCTTGGATCCGTCCCGTGGACCAGGCATGAGGTTGAGAGCTTTGAGTGCGGCCGCGTCGAGTTTCATGAACTGCGCCAAGTCATGCTGATAAAGCTGGTACTGACCAAAGTTGGACGGGTCTTGGAGCACGCCAAGGTATTTGATCAAAGATGCAGCAGAGCCCATTGCCAGTTTGAGGTCCGTCTGGGGGAGAAGGGTCGCCGATCGTTCATCCTTGAGCAGGCGTGCTAGATCCTGTTCGATGTCACGAATCCCAAAGTCGCCAGATGGCCGTTCAGCAATAGCCACGCCGCAGTTGTCGATGATCTTCTTCAATTTGGCCAGCTCGGGGTCTTTGTCTTTTTCTCCCTTGTCGATCTGAACCAGGCACTCGCGCACGCCAAGCTGGATAAGGAGAGCCTCAAAGTTGGAGTAGAGGTCGTTGTCGAGAAACTCGCTGACACCGAGTTCGCGCACGCTGGCGTCGGCAAAGCAGACACCGATGTTTCGGGCTTCAGAGGCCTTTGCCGAGATCTTGACAGCGAGGATCATGGGTGCCGCCTCAATCTGACCGCCTAGGTCATCCTCGACGTCTTGTAGGTTGCCCGGCGACGCCTGCTTGACGCATTTCCAGTTCATGCGGCCCGATTGGCTCTGCCAGATCTCTATCCGCTTGCCTAGTTTTAGCAGGGCTTCTCGGAGGAATTGTCGGAAGACAGTCATGGTCATTGTGACTGAGGGCAGTCCGGTATGGTCGTTTCGGCCGAGTTGTCGAACGACGGATGTTGTCTTGTAGACCTAGAAGCATGACAAGTCAGAGATGGAGGCCCATGTAGGTAGCAGAGATGACATACGGTCTTTGCGATATAGTTGGCATCTTGTCCATGCGAAGTGTACCAGTCGCCTCGGTCAAAGATGCGGATTGTGTCGCCATCGACGGCAGGAAGCGCCTTGAAGAAGCGAATGAAGCCGCCCTCGTCATCGAGCTTCAATTCAGGTCGTGAGGCCATGATGAGCGTCTCCAAAAGACGATAATGAAGTGGTTTGGTTGTGGGACTTCACGGCGAGGTTGAAGTTTAGCGTCGTGGGAGGAGAGTTGGGTGGGCGTTGAGGGAGTGGCTGCTTGTCGCGTCACTAGCTTCCCATATTGGCTGGGAGACGCGTTTTTGGCGCCTGTCAATTAAAGTGGTGACGCGAAACGCCGTTGGCGCGATGTGCACAAAAGTTGCACAAACGCATAACTTGAGCGTTGGCAAATCACCTGACTCGTCTGGAAAGTTTATCACTTCTCCGTCTCGAAACCGGGAAGTTATGAAAGGTCATTCACTATATGCAGCACGATGTTATGAGCCCATCAATTTTCCTACACCCGACGGCATCAAAGAAACATACATCAACTCAAGAACCAATTGGGACTCAGCAGGTGTCTTGCTAGACTAGTCATTCTGGGTGTCTTGAGACGATCTGCCCCGACATTGACACACTCCCTGCGATGCTTCCAAAACGCGGCCAGCCATTAAGTCTTGAACATATTATACATGTACGATACTTTTATTGGAGAGGACAGCGAAGCATGAAAGGGATGGATACATACCTCGAGGGAGTCATCAATTCCTCAGGCTCTTCTCAGCCAGCCACGACTCGGCGAAAGATACAATCGAGATATTATTCGGCTAGTGCCCGTCGGCCCGTGAGATGTGAATCACATCTGGAAAGCGGATAACTCCCCGACTCCGACCTTTATGGATCTTGTCATGGCGGGGGCCATTCACTATCGTATGCTTGTGTGATTGCTTGCCCTTTGTCCGTCTGTGGATGTGTTATTCTAACCCTTGATTCAGAGCTCTGCACGTGCTATGGCCTATCTCGAGCCATGGATCACTTGGGATCGATCCATGGAGCGATTCTACCAGTCGAGCCTAAACCCGGGACGTGATACCGAGGCCAAAAACGTCTTTTTAAGCTTGTTTCTAGTATCTACCATGTGGATTCCCGCCGCCAACGCTTATTCGCAGAGTTTTATTGAGCCGCACCTTGTTTTAAGCAAGAAGAAGAAACTAGAGGCCGTGATAGTCGACTACTACGTACGCAGCCTAGTGCCAGAGATCTCGTCGAGAGGAGACACGGGAAAGACAACGTCAGCCACAGAAAAAAGGACTCAAAAAAGAGTGGGAAATTCAAGCTTAATCCTTGAACCCCCGTGAGAAAACCGTGGGAATTGCTTGGATTACGGCGTCGCTACCTTGGTTGGCGATTTAGCCATGGTCTTGGCGACAAGGATATTCTGTCCATCAAGGTCCTCAGTCAAGACCCAGTCTTGCCCAGATAGGCAATCACCCGCACAGGCTCGAGGCCATCAAGGTCCTCACGGCCATCTAAACACGCCCCAGCTTGGCACCACTATCCACTTGTTTCGCACGTATGGCTACTCGCTATGGTCAATGAGATGAGACGAGACGGCTCTCTTCTCTTTATCTCTCTTCTCTCAAGAGGAGAAAGCACAAAGTCTGAGACATTGGACTCTCTCAGCCCTTTTCTCCCTTTAACCAACAACACCTCTTGGCCTCTCTTCTTACACCTTTCTCCAACCCGTCAAGGTCATCTTTTCTTGCATCTCCTGTGCCCTCACTTCTACACAGATTCAACACCTATCGACAAGGAATCGCTCCAGGAACCGTCTAGGAACCTTGCAAGTACCTACCACCTACACAACCTACGCATAATTATTGCTTCTTTGGCTGGTCCATTCCCTTGGGACCCCCGTCCGTCTACAGCTTCTCTCTCCCGACATGTACGCTCCAGTGTCGTCCTTCGCCAGATGGGGCATCCTCTTATCTACAGCTTCTGCTGCCGCTGCCAGTCTAGCCCCCAGACAGACCCAGGCTCCCACGACTTCAGCGGATGCGCCTAAAGTCACTGCCATTACTGGCTGCCATCTACATGCCTCTGAACTGTTGGTCAACCCCATGCTCCCCTGTCCTTATGCCCCCCTGCTTAGCTGTACTGTTTAAGCCAATGCAAGATATAAAGTCGCTGACCCAAAACTCTCTAGATACTGCTTCGCCGGTGAGACAGAGTATCTGGTAGACGTCAAGGTCACCGCTACCACAGATGTCCCCTCACAGTATACCGACTGCCATGCCCATGGCTCGGATATGTAAGCATATGAGCGAGTGTTCCTATTGGCCGGTACTAACGGCTATACAGGTTCTGTGTAGACGATGGTGGTGAAGATGTTTCTGTCCAGGCCGAAGGTGCCGAGTCAGAAGAGGACCATGGCCACGAGAGCGAAGAGGATCATGCGCATGACCATGAGCACAAGGAGGGCGAGGCAGAGCATGAGCACGAGGAAGAATCCACCAGCGAGGCCGAGAGCGACGGCGGAAACGAACACTGCCATTTCCACGCTGGTGTTGAGTAAGTCAAGCATTCCCTATAGCACTTGACATAGCCTAACGGCTCTCTCTAGACACTGCACGGGTGGTGGCAGCAGTGAATCTGAATCCGGAGAAGCTGGATCGTCATCTTCTGCGTGCCAGCCTCGCAACAGGGACTACAACATTGGCCTGCGTGTCGGCCTGCTCTTTGTTATCCTCGCCACCAGCGCCATCGGCGTCTTTGGCCCCATTCTGCTGCACAAGCTGATGCCCTCCAAGCTGAACTTGGTGTTCATTGTCCTGAAGCAGTTTGGAACCGGCATCATCATCTCTACTGCCTTTGTCCACGTAAGTAGCGCGAATACTCTAGCCGGTTGAGGCTCTGATGTTAACATGCGGATGTAGCTCTACACTCACGCATTCCTCATGTTCGGCAACGAATGTGTTGGCGAATTGCAGTACGAAGCAACCACTTCCGCCATCGTCATGGCTGGTCTCTTCCTATCCTTCCTCGTCGAGTACATTGGCCATCGCGTCGTGCTGGCCAAGACTAAGGCATCCGCTGGCCTCTCCCAAAGCCAGAAGAAGAGTACCTTTTTGTCTGCCGAAGTCGTCAGCATTCTTGTCATGGAGATTGGTATCATCTTCCACTCTCTGCGTAAGTTCTCCCCTCTGGACCTCCCATGAACACCCGGCTTACAAACCCCAGTGATCGGCTTGACGCTCGTCGTATCGGGAGATGAGTACTTTGTCACTCTCTTCGTCGTCATCCTCTTCCACCAAATGTTCGAGGGTATCGCACTCGGAAGCCGTATCGCCACCATTGGAACCGCCGCCGATGTCCCAGTCGTTGCCTCCTCTCGACCCTCCCAGGAGACGTCGTCCGCCCAGGATTCAGACAAGGCTCCCACGCCAACCGAGACCGCCTCTAGCCTGGAGGAGGCCCCCGTCGGTCTCACCATGAAGAAGAAGCTCGGCCTCGCTGCCCTCTTTGCCTTCATCACCCCCATCGGCATGGCCATCGGTATCGGTGTCCTGCAGCAGTTCAACGGCAACGACAAGTCCACCCTCCTCGCCATCGGTACCCTCGATGCCCTCTCCGCCGGTATTCTCGTCTGGGTTGGTCTCGTGGAGATGTGGGCTGCCGATTGGATGACGGGCGCTCACGGCCACAAGGCTGAGCTCGCCGACGCCGACCTCATCACCACCACTCTCGCTGGTATCGGCCTGGTATCGGGCCTGGTGGTGATGAGTCTTCTTGGAAAATGGGCCTAGGCACGGGGAAACCGGGCTGTTTTACAGAATATGCCGTGATGACAAAATGTTTTGCTTCAAGGGATTTTGGGATTTTCACTTGCGTCCATGGAGTTGGTTTAGAGGATAGTAGATGCAGCCAAGTCTCTGCAATGTCTGCAAACTCGACGGTAATGACTGTTCGGATCTGTTTTAGAAAGGGGTTCCTAGGATAGAAGGACTCGACATGAAATCGATGATGATGAAACTTCACTTGCACATTTTGCGGTTTGTGAATCAAGGGCACAACTGTAAGTTGATCTTGTACTGGGACAAACAATCAGGCTTTTCTTAAACCCCCTGCCTAGTATTCCGTCCATTGCATCCCACCGAAATATCGCCCCATACAAGTCAGGGCCACCAAGACTCAGTGTCTGGGCCAATTGTAGAGCTGAGTCGAGTTGCTCGTCGCATTATACGGCAGCACCCGTATGTTTTCCACCTCCCTGTGCATGACATCCCAGTGATCCGAGATGTTTGGGTTCCCATACGGTCTCAGAGCCGCGAACCGCATGCTTGAGTACTCATTAGTCTTCTCTGCCTCAATCTGCTGGGGACTTGGGTGCAACTCACGTGTAGTTTCCGGGGGCGATGCGTGTCCCGTTGGCGAGCTTGCCAAACCACCAGAAGATGCGGAATCCGCGGGCCTCGCGCTTCAGGGGGAAGGGGACGGTGTCGTTAGGGTCGTTGACCTCGGGGTCGAAGAACCAGAACTGCTCGGCGTCGCGCATTGTCGTCGCGGAACCGACGTAGCCGCGCTTGCCAACCTCTGGCGGGTAGTACCACAGTGACTCGGACCAATAGCTGTCGAAAATCTGGAAGATTGTTAGTATCGGGAAAGGTAGAGTCATCTCGAGTAAGTCCTACATCCCAGCGAAGATTGCTGCAGGCGTATGACAGCCGAGCTCCGAGCTCGACAAAGTCATTTTGGTTCTTATCAATGTTGAATGACCAGCTGTCCGGCCTTGTTAGCGAAGTGCGGCTTCGACGGACGTTAGACTCACGCCCAATATCCATCTGTGTTTGTGACAAAAGGTTCCGCAATAAACATGTTGTCGAAAGCTTTCTCCGTGTCATATGCCGCCCCTGCCAAGGCGGTCAGTACGTAGACCAGTATTAAAAGCTGACTATAGATTCCAGCATACCTCCGTATGGAATAGACACCTTCTCCCCGTGATCAGACGTGATCCAAACCTTGCCACCGTATAGGGGAAGGTAATCATCGTCAACGTCAGGAAGCGCAAAAGTTACACTAGAAAGGGTCAGAAGCTGGGTTGAAGATGTCGAGATTGTTCCCTTACCTCAGCTCCCTAGTCTCTTGAGGTTCGATGAAAACTGAATGTGGAAGCCTCACTGGCGGCACGATGTTGTGAGGTTCAAGACCGTAGAGAGGCGTTACTCCATAGTCCTTGTCGAAGATGTTGAAGCCAGCTTGAGGCTCCAGCTTAAAGCTGTACCTATGTCCCTTTCCACCAGTGTTTGTGATATTGAAGCTCCATCTAGGCTTGAACAACTCGGTGTCTTTCAACGCAAACGGTTCGTACTCAAGCTGGGTGTCGTAGTTGAGCACTTTCTGTGCATCAACCAGTCCGGTACCAACTTGGAAGGGCGATGCCTTGAACTTGCGGATGAGGCGGTTTGAGACGAAAGGGAGACTTGTTCCACTAGATGCGATGCGATCGCGGAGCATCTTGGCAAAACCAGTCCCGTGGAACTCACGGCCGCCATACTTTCCTACGTACAAGGCCGCGAGACCTGCGATGTAGGGCGCCGCCATGGATGTTCCGCTCAGCTCATCATAGCTCTGGTTCAGCACTGTGCTCATAATCATGAACCCAGGTGCAGCAATGTCTGGCTTGATGAGGAGTTCGTTCGTTGGGCCCCATGTGGTGAAGTAGACAGGCATCGGCCCCAGGTCCTCGCCTGTGCGATTGGCATTTGGCTTGGTCGTAACGTTAGCAGCAGCTACGGCCAGAACTCCATGGCCTAGAGCACCGCTGCTGCCGTAGAACGGGCCAAATTCTCCCTCGTTGCCAGCAGAGGCTATAACGACTATTCCCTTGTCCACAAGCCGACTGGCCAGCAGGGCCCATGGGTTGTTACTCCATCCGTTGGGTTGTCCGATACTCGACGTGATCACATCAGCCTACAGGTTGTCAATGTAATATTCATTACAAACGGAACACTACTTACTCCTGCATTGTAAGCATCACACAAAGCTTGCATAACTGTCTCCTCATCAGTTTCCCAAGGGTCCTGTGGTCCGTCAGTCATAAGTTCGAGTGCTGTTTTCGCCAAGGTTTCGTACATCGGAGAAGACTTTGTAAATGAGAAGTTCAGCATCCGGAGCAACTCCAGTGAGCCTGCGAGAGTCAGCCTTATGGGAGCGGTCGTTTTGGTAAACAGCAGTTGTCGAATGATGCTTACCATTCATTGTTCGCAGCTATAATGCCAGCCACATGGGTGCCATGGCCTTCATAGTCCATTGGATCAGTATCCGGCTGCTTGGGGTACTCTTTCTCATTATGCGTGTCCCCTGGTTCATGATGAGTTTCCTATCAGCAGTAACCAACGTGGGATAACTCACAGTCGCTTCCGACAAGGTCGTAGCCCCCCTTGATCTTACATCCAGGACCAAAGCAGCCTCCCAGCTTATTCAGTCAGTGATTTTCTCTCAAGGAACCAGAAGATCAAATATACCGCTTTGTGTGTATAGTCAATGCCAGTATCTATTAGTGCGACCGTCGCCCCTTTTCCCCGAGTGCCAGCAGCGTGGAGCTTGTCGACACCAGTCCAATGATGAACAGAATAGTTACTCCTCAATGGGGGTGCATCATGTGTTAACTTGTTGACTTGTGGCCTAGGTATGGATCGTGCGTGCCACACATTCACGACTCCTTCCAGCTGACCAAGAGTGTCGACATTGTCAGAGTCGCTCTCGATCACCATGCCGCTAAATACATCGCTGCAGTCAAACTCTCTGTATTGAGAGTTACTTTGGCCAGGTCTAGACAAAAGTTGACGCGTTACAGTAGCCAGGCCCCGGTGCTAGTAGTGTAAGTTGGAGTTCCAGAAAGTCAATGGCTTACAATACCGGCTCAACTTCGACGATGAACTTTCGAGTTCCGCCACTCTTGACTCGACCGTCTATGCCAGCGCTCGCCAGGGGATGCAGAAGTCTCTCGCCTTGGATGATGGCTGAGGCGGCTAATAGCAGCACCTGCAGTAAACTGAAAGACTTCATGATGGTCAAGGTTGGTCCACTCTCTGGATGGGGAGTGTTAGAGGAATAGCCTTAGTAGGACATCAAGTCTTTTATGCCAGTCGATTGATTCTTGAAAATTGCCAACAGTGCGTCCGTCTCCGGAGGATTGATCAAGCAGGCTAGGTCTCGGAAAGCTGCGTAGCCGATGTTGCAACGCGTGCGTGGCCGCAGCACGGCGAGCGACATGCGTGTAGGTTTTCTGGACATCACTGTGTTGCGCGTAACTTGGAGTCTTGGGATAGTGCCAAGGATAGTTGCCGTCGTGTTTCATTGTGTATGGTGCACTCGCATCTTATTAGATAGCCTGTGAGGCCACTGGCTTAGTTCATTTCTATATCTCTCATTGCTGCGGATCGGAGAGAGCAGTCCAGGTGTGGATTTGCTTCCATATTCAGGAGGTCCTCGAGGATGCTCGGCACCCTTTGAGTTGAGATCGGTGGAAAAGACAGAATCCGGTGTATGAGCTCAGGGGAAGCACGGGATTGTTCAACAGTCCTTTGACACAAATCAGGCACCCGGAGATTACCATTGCCGGATCACAGCTGTGTCACGCAAACGACTCCTTAAGCTCTGCTGCCACTGTGGTAGATAGGTCGGTTACAGCAAGATCCCTCGAACGAGGACGTTGCAGTGTCCAAGTTGTGTGACTCGGTAGGAAGACTCTAGCGAGAGATCGGAGTCGACGCAACAGGGACGTTTGGCCTTGTGCGGCGATGATGCATCCATCATGTTGCAGAACGGAGATTACGCGCTGTGTGATGCAATCTGAGCCCGTCGATCAAAGGGAGCTGTGACTGAGGGTACGACACGCTTGTGCTATGCCTCGCCGACGGCAATTGAAGGTGAAGCGGCAAATCAATTGTCGTATGATAGATCCCTCAAGCTACCTTGGTAAAGGTGTAGGTCGAGGGTCGAATGCAATTAAGCCAAGTATCTACCTTGAGGTATTCAGTCCAACTTGGACAGTCACGTGAATGGCATACTCCTAATCTCGAAAGGGGATTGGAAGTTTGTCGAGTTGGAAGGAGGTTGTGAAGCCGGGTTGTCCTCGCCTCGACTCATGTGACACGACGGGTCGGGTACTTGACGAGTTGCACACGTACACTGATAGCAGAAAAGACGACGGTAAACGCGCGGCTACATACCTGCTAACTCAAGTGCCTAAGTACTTAGATGCCTAGGTAGGTAGTGATTACTAGTAGTAGTTGTCGTTTGGAGATGTCTTGAGTAACGGTTGATCAGTCATGTGATTTAGAGATGATGATACACACGACAGTCCCGTGTTTCAGCAAAACCCCCGACAGCTTCAGATAGGAAAAGGTAGGTTGCATATAGCCACTGACAGATATTGACCAAAACGAGGTTCGCTTCAACGAGTCGGGTTAGTCGACGACGCAGCTAAAGCCGGGTCCAAGTCCATGTCTAGTAGCCATCTCTCAGCCGATACCTGACTCGCTTATCCAGCCACGGGCTGAGAAGATGCTGCACGCCTGACGGGTAATGTCCGTTGTACTCTGAAACTGTACTTTTTAGCCTCCATGCCCAGCAGAAATCACACACACAGCAGAGTTTGGGCCCAGACGACCTCACCACCGACAACAACAGGCTAAAGTCTCTATCAAAGTATTGGAACTCTGGACATTTTAGACGAGGAGGGGGAAGGAGGATGGGTAGAGTCGCACGTGGAGGCTGGGATCGCGCGACCAGCAAAGTTGGGTTAGTTATTGACTGAGAATGAGTTGTTGCAGACACACGGTTGCAGCGAGGCCATACCCAATGCAGCAAGCACTATGCATGGATGCAATGCATGCTCTGCCGCCGCTGGGGATGGCGGACGATGCAAGGGGGCTATTCGCCGCTGAAGAGAAACGGGCGAGGGTGATGTTCCTTTCGACGGTGGATATTGAGAGCGTCTGTGCGTAATTAACTTGGGTGACAAGAGGGAAATGTCTCTCACAACAAGGGTACGGATAATAAAACTGGAACGTGAGAGGTATTAAAGCCTCAGCCATCCCAATACCAAGAGATCATGACTTGATCTGATGCAATCTCATTTAAGATGCTGGTGATGATCAAGCTCAGTGGGATCGTCCCTCTCACCTCAGCTGCGAGCACGCTTATGGGCACTAACTCGCCGTAGCCATGTGGTCTTTTTCTTCACCTCGCGTGGAAGCCCTCAAGCCCTGCGCCTTTCTCTTTCTCCTCATCGGTCCAGGAACCAATCCAACTGGGTCAACCGAGTACGTAGTCCGCCCCCTGCGTCAACCCGCCAACGCCAAAACATCTCGGCGTCCCCTTAGCGCTTCCGGCGCCGGGCTAAAGGGGCAGCCGACCGGGTTGAGCGCTAGCCCTGACATGGACTGAGTAGGTCTAGGTCGCCACGCTCTGCCCCAGAGGCCGATTACGAGTCCGCGATGCCCTGACCTTCCAGGCCGGGGTGTGTGGGTGTCCTTGTCACGGGCCGTCGACCGGGAGGATGGAGATGGAGGGAAAAGAACGAACAAGAGAAGGCTTAGACGCGCGCGGTGCAGATGTTGATTGAGTAACCTAATTGTTATCTCTCGTCTGCAGTAGCTTCTATTTCTGTGCCTTGGTCGTCAGTCAGTAAGTACCTATGCTCATCGTGTTCGTGTTGAGCGGCATGTCTCTGTTTTTAGACCTCAGGATGAGGTGATAGCTAATCCTGGCCTGAGCGGAGCTTCCATCTGGGCGGTTTGTGAGCTTATTCTCCTCCGCCCAATAGCTCAGGTACGTACCCCGACCTCTCTTCCATTTGTTCCCCCAGCCTCCCGTCCCATCACCACTGCTTCCATCCATCTTCCATCTCTGCACATGCTGCCATGCCCGCCCGAGCACACGCATTCTTTAGGGGAGGGGCAATAACATCAAGGAACATCCATGGATGGATATATCCTGGACTTTCTAAACTCCTTCAACCCATCAGCAGCTTCTGTTGCTCCCCGTAGCCCACAATAGCCCACCGGTAAAGATCACGACAGGGCCCCTCCCTGCTCGCAGCATCCTCTTGAGGCCCGGCTCCGACGAAGCCCATGCAAGTTGGGTACGTTCACGGCGTGGCAGCCCTGGAAGGACCCGCTAGCCACCGTCCACTCTTTGTCCAGCCCAGGCCTCTCAACCGCTACCAACGCTACGCTACTCTACGCTATGCTACAACCTCCGCTAGCTCTAGCATCCCTCCCTGCCCGTACCCCCTAGAGAGTGGCTCCTATCCACCAACCCGACCCGACGGGACTTGTTCTCCCTCCCCGTTTCAAACTCCATCTCCCTCTTTGCAATCCATCCATCCCCTTCTTCTACCCCCCGTCGCCCACTCTCATCCACTCATTCATTTGCTCTGATCCCCTTCTTGGACGATAAGGAACAGTATTCCAGGCGATTTGCTTCCTTTGCTCTTACGTCCTCTACTGTCTTTTAATACACTCACACACAACACACATACATAAACGACCGACTCGACAAACACCGTCAAACCGCTCGTGGTGAATTCCTCAGACGGGCAACGTTCAATTACTCAAAACCCGGCTCACCCCTTTTCCGGTCGAGACAAGTAAAACAAGGTCCCGAGACGAGACACTTTGCCAGCAGAAATACACGACGCGAAACGCACGACATCGACTGCAGCACTAGATCGCTAATCTCTACATCCTCATCGATCATCTCGTGCCTCCCTCGACGCGCAGACTCTTGCCGACATCTTCTCGAGATCGCGCTTTTCCTCGCCATCATCTAATCAATTCACACTCATCCAAAAACCACCGCAACAATGGGCAAGAGTCTCATCGACAAGATCCAGGCCAAGCTGGAGCTGTTCCGCCTGGAGCAACGCTACACTCGCCGCCGTCACCGACGTTCCACCTTTGTCTCCAACGCTGTCTACGTGGATGGCGAGTACGTCTACCAGACTCCCAACAGCACCGGTTCATCCTCTGGCTCCTCCAACATGGACGCTCTACACGGCGACAAGGCTGGCGGCAGCTCATCCGCAGCTCCCACCACCGTCCGCCTCGAGGACTCCTTCCCCTCCGAGTCCCACTACCAGCACCAGCATCAGCACCAGCACCAGCAGCAACCACAGATACCCACCGTTGAGCGAAAGCGACTAAACCGCTTCAGCTCCATTCCTCACTTTGGCGGCTCATCCTTCAACAAGGAGATGCCCCGGATCGAGGAGCGACGAAGCAGCATGATCCGATGAGGGGACTCCCGGGGACCAAAATACAAAAATAACACACAAAAATCACCCACCAAAAAAAGAACCATGCAACCTTCTATGTACGACTGACGGACGGATCTGGCGCGAATCACACGATGAAAGCCGAGGCGTGTATCAGGCGCCGGTGTTGCAGGCGCAAAAAGCGTGGGTATGAACGTGACACGAGATGAGATGGATGGATGGATGGATGGACGGACTTGACGGATACCACTTGAGGGCATTCCTGACGACGAAACTCCCCGAAGACTTGGTCGCATAACAACATTGCCCTTTTTTGACCGGCACACAGTCGTGTCGGTCTCTTTAACGACTTGTCACTTTCTTGGTTACTTGTTTATCCCGTCCCGCCTGCTTATCCTCCACGAGCCACTATTTTGGACATTCTGGAGAGAGTCGCAGAGCTTCACAGTTGGACGTGCCATCGGTATCACCGAAACTACCTAATTTCCTTTATGGGCGTTCTTTTACCTCGTTTCTTACGTTATTTGCCATTCTTGTCGTGTTTCCCACGAGGAGACACTTGGGGGTTATCTATCTTCTAGAGCTGACGGGCGACCGTCGGGCGCTGCTCCTTCATGGCAAAAGGAAAGGGAATGGGGGCCATGGCTTGCTACCAATGAATTGAAACAAATCAACAGCATCATCATCATCATCATCATCATCCGCTGCCATTGACGATATCCATAACATGCGCTTGCAATACTTGCTACAATAACATGCACGTAGTATGTGTTTTGTGACGTGCTTAAACTTTGCAACTTGTGCTGGCAACCAGTCAAGCCAAAGTCAAACGGCCGCTTGTTGTGAAGCGATACGCCATCGAGATTCCATCCAATGCCCCGACATGAATCGCGCCGTTATGCCGCAGAAGCCACCATGTCGAAACTCATACTGCGATACAACCGTGGACGCAGGAGCTCGCGTACTGCTCTCCCCGTGGCCCGGACATAGACGCGGTACTGGGTGTGCTCCGACGTCATATCATCGAGCAGGGCAGAGGCCGACAGCTTGAGGGCGAGCAGCATTGTTTCGGAAAAGTTGGTCACGCCGACGATGAGGCCCGTGACGGCCATCCATTGCGGCCAGACCACGCCGACGGCCGAGGCCATGACGTGGATGTAGACGTTGAGTCGCAGCGTCGCATCGTAGCTCTCCTGCAGGCGGTGGTGGAACTTGACGTGCGACATGGAGTAGTGGTAAAAGCACGCTTCGCTCTCTTGTACCGCTGCAAGGCGCCATGTCAGGGGGTCACAGTACTAGGTAGCGTTAGGTGGGTAGATCTCAACTTACACTGCTTGATGGAATCTTCGATCAGGTACATTGCGAGCCATAGTATCATCAGGTTGCCGGCTCTGGTCTCCACGTCGCACACCTAGTCTTGACCCCCAAGGTTAGAAATTAACAATCCGTGCAAGCGCCCGAGGCTGGTTCTTGACGGGACTTGCCGCACTGGTCACCGCGGAGCGGCCACATGGTGAAGGAGGGACGTTGAAGAGGCGGCGGCAGCTTCGGTAGTTGAAATACAGCGCGTGACGAGTGTCTTGGATGAGGTGTGATGAAAAGCACGGGTTTTGGTTGGTGAAAGAGGAAAAGGAACTTCTGCGGGTCACTTTGTAGAGGAACCCGAATTACCTGTAAAAGTAGTAGGTTACTAGTAGGTCAACAAGAGCTTCAGAGATGGGACTCCAGGAAGGAGGTGAAGGGGCTGAGGGGAAGTCGCTTCTTCCACACGGCGGTCATGCATGCTTTCAACCCAACCCAGGTTAGCACACACAAAAGACGCAGACTTATTTACCGAGTACAGCCAAAAGCGGAATCACAGACTCCTAACCCTCCTTTCCGAGAGATACGCAGGAGAGATTTATCTTGATATGATAGCACGAGGTATTACCAGAGGGTATCAGTAGGGACGAAAGATTGTAGGTCGTCTCTATCCAACCTCTCACCCTACACCATTGGTGGATCTCTTATGGTCATCAGCTTACGCTTAAATCCATGGATTTCACGCCGTGATCATCTTCCTCTAGTCACTTAATGATTAGATTGTCCAGGCTAATCGTGTGTGTTTCATGAGGTAGACAATAACCTGACGGTCTTGATACTATCACAATTATTTTCAAGCAATCACCTACCCTCCTCAACTACTAGATACATCTTACTAAACCAATACTCACACGCCAGTATCACGCACAGGCCTGCATCAGAATTGAAAATGAGCAGAATGCTTTAACACCTATATCGACGGCCAGGTACAACATCGCCCATGCACCCATCCATATATGAATCATGTCGTCTCCAAAACTCCTCAAACGCCCCGCCAACCCGCTTTCCAATGCATCAGTCGTATACGGTATCGAACCAGAAGCATCCATCATCCAAGACGCCCACGCCTAAACCATCAGACCTCCGTACGCCCTTTCCACCGTCCGACTCCCCATGCCCGGCACCGTTCTCAGCTGAGCGAGACTGTCAATGCGACCGCCGGCTTCATCGCCGTTGACCAGCTCGAGATAGTCAACTAGATCTCGGGCCTTCTTCGCGCCAAAACCGACCAGGCCCCGGATCTGGTCGAGGTCGCGAGAGTTGACAATGTCGAGGAGTTGCTGTGTACGAGGAGACGCAGGACCCTCATCTCCATCAGACAGGAGAGACTTGGCGACAAGAGGCTTGACCTTGAGCTTGCGAGACTTTGTCTTGTTCGCGGCATGAGCAAACTCATCCTCATCTACATCGGCCTCGGCAGTCTCATAATCGCCGTCCGCATCGTCATAGACATGTCTTCGCTTCTTCCGCTCCGTACGGGGAGACTGCTCAGACCCTGAGGGAGCGCTACCATTCAACTTTGCCCGCAGCCTCTCAATCTTGCTCAGCAGCTTCGCCTGTCCAGGGAAGAAGGGCATGGCCATCTCGTACATCTTCAGGGCGGCAGCATCATCATTTCGTTCTTTGTGCTGCCGGGCAGCAAGCAAAAACCTCAACCCGTCTGACTTGGCATCATCCCGCCACTCGTCGCTGTCGATCCGTTTCTCGAGAGCCTCCAGACGCCTTTGCACCGCGTCGCTGAGTTCCGGCTGCACCGTAGGTGGTGGTTGCGAATCCTTCTCCGAGGCCACACGCGCTGCCAGGATTTCGCTGACCTTTTTCTCAACCATCGCCTCGATTTGCGCCGCAGAAACCGTCATGGATGCCGGGGCTGCTGGTCTTGAGATCTTACTGGGTCTCACAACAGGCTCATTCTCCGAGGGCCGTTTGGTCGAGTTGGTTCGGCGAGCGAGGCTGGAGCTCACCAAGGGGCGCGTGACAGGCGCCGGCTTCGTCTTATCCGTGTAGACACTGAACGCCTTGACGGGCTTGTTGGCATCGGCAGCTTTCGCGGCGACATTGCCGCCGTGCACATTGTGTACGTTGGCTAGAGGCCGTAAAGGCTGGCGCTGAATGTTGGAGCCGGAAAGATTCGAGTTCGTCCTAGGAACCTGCTTGTACACAATCTCGTTCTCGATCTCCCGGACTTCGATGCGCTTCGCACGAGAACTAACGTTGAGACTGCTCAGGGTATCGAGATGGTAGCTCCGTAGAGGCGCGAGGTTCAGGATCATGACGGTAATGCCGTTGTTCTGGCCTAGAGAAAGAATGCGCGTCATCTTGGACTCCCGGTAGGGAATCCTTCGGTCACCACGACCGATAGCGTCGATGCACTGACTCAGGACGAAGAGACTCTTGTTGATGGCAGCAGATTCAACCAATCTCTCTTTTCCGTTGTCAGTGCGTCGGTTGTCCTCGGATCCAGCCAAGTCAATGGCTGACGCCGTGCTCTCCTTGACCATGTCTCCAGTCATCTGCGTCAGCTTGACCCGAAGGATTGCGTGGCTGCGACTGCTGTGGGCATTGAGCTTGGTGGCTGCCGTGACACGGTTGGTGTTGGCCTCGATGTACATCTTCTCAAAGTCCTTGAGATCCTCGCACGCTCGCTCTGACAAACCAACCACGACGGTCCTGCCATTGGCCTCGGCTCGCAGCGGCAGACCAGTAGGCGTTCGCTTCTCCAGGGGCTCAAGTAGGTCGTAAACTTTGTCGTTGTAGATCTCGTAGTACGACAAGGCAACTTGCACAGTTGTCTCACCTTGCGAGTCCTTCATGATCTTCTTGCCTTTCCGGAATACACCGCTAAGTAGTCTGGGGATCACCCCACGGTCCGCCAGCTTCATTCCGCCTCGCATTGTGTGCGTCTTGCCCGTCCCGGTGACTCCATAGGCAAAGAGTGTGACATCGATTCCCTGGAATAGTGACTTGAGGTGTGGCGCCACTGGTCTCAAGTCAACACACGATACGGAACCATCAAGTTGTAAGCTTACGAGATCGCACCTTCGGCTGTATATAGTCCCTCCTGGGTGGTCGACTGGTCATAGACACCAGAGAAGACGAATGAGAACTCTTCGCTCTGGGATTTCGGATTCGGGATCTTGACTATCGTGTTCGGTTTGCTAGAGTCGACGCTGTCGGCGCGGACTATGATGTCCTTGTCGAGCTCCTGTTCAAGGAGCGGTCGTATCCGAGCTACCACGCGAACTGACATATTGAGACGACTGGAAGAGAGGAGGCGGGAGGGTGGTAGTGCAAACAAAAGCCTGTGGTGTCGCAGAAGAGAAGTATCCTGAGCCTACCAAATTGGCGGTATAGGTCCCATGGAAAGGTTAGTAGGCACGTAGGTTTTGCTATAGGAACCTATGGGCAAGGGTCAACATTGAATGGGTAGGTGCGGGTTACCCCAGCAACGACTACACGTGACATGACGTGTGGGTGCGGGAAAAGCCGCTAGCAGACACAGACACCCGCTTTTAGAGATGCCGACGTGCCTTGACATGAGATATACAGCTTCAGCTCCTGCGAGCTCATATCTAACACGATGCGTGGCCAATTGCCGTTGTTAAGGACAGCGCGTGGTCTACGACTGCGGATGACGACGTCGTATGTGTGCAATCAGTGCAGAGCCATCCAGATCCGCGCTGCGCCGAGCACCGATACGCCAAAGCCTGGGGCTGATGCTTTCGGAGCTCTCGAGACGAGGGATCCTGCTGGTATGGTTGCGCCCCGCCATTGGGGCTCTCTGTTGTTGAATATCTAACCTAACGCGGCTATAGATGCCCGGTTCGAGGTTCTTGGTGCGCCGTACTCGCTGCTCTCGGTGACGCTGTCGGCGTCGCAGAAGCTCTACACTCGGAGGGGCACTTTGGTCGGCGTCGCTGGCAAGCCTGATAGTGTATGCGATTGCCTGGCAGACAACGACAGGAGTTTCACTAACCGTACGTCTAGGCGCAATCTACTCTGTCGATTCTGAACCCTACTACACGAGCCTTGCTTGGCGTTCCCTTCCTCTATCAGCGCATCTCGGCTACGACACCCGTCACGGCCCTCATCTCGACGAAATCGCCCACGACTACCTTTACGGTTCTTCACCTCGATGGAACGACGGACTGGATGGTGTCGCAGCGAAATGCCCTCTTGGCATGGACTGGACACACGCTTTCACTCTCTTCGCGCATCCAGAGCGGACTCACCCTGGCGCACTGGGGTAGCACCCATCTGACCGGACGTGGTCTCGCCGCTCTGTCAGCGCCGGGACAGGTCTTTGAGCTCACCCTCAAGGAGGGCGAGGAGTTTGTGGCGCATCCCGGCAGCGTTGTCGCCTACACGGTGACAAGGCACACTCCCCAGCCTTTCAGGTTCAAGAGCAATAGCTTCAGGATCCAAGTTCCCTCGCTGTTCGGGTATATCCCTGAGGCTGAGTGGATGAAGACTGTTCGCAACTCGGCGGTCTACAAGTTCCTGGCAGATGCCTTGTACAGCCTGCGAACGACGACTCGGCGAACCATCTGGGGCGACCGCCTGTTCTTGCAGTTTCAGGGCCCAACCAAGATCCTCATGTCCAGCCGAGGCGTGCGGGTTGCCGATGTCCTCTCCAACAAGCAAGTGAATGAGATCGCCGACGCTCCTCCTGGTGCGCTTGCAGAGGCCGTGGAGAGGGTCAACAGGCCCAAGCTAGCTGAAGGGTCCGCAGTCGAGGCTACCAAGCAGGAGGGCGACCAATCCGTGACTGGCATTCACGTTGCGACGGTTGAGAAGGACGGAAAGGTCAAGTTTGAGGACTCCAAGGACCTCAAGGAGTTTATTCGATAAGGCAGGCAGGTCAATGGGGAAAATCAGTGACGCTGCAGGGAATGTGAAGACAGCTACCTACTTAAGCAAAGCGCTTTCAACACGATGTTTAATTTGTCATGTACCATTACTCATAGATGAACAGCCATTTGCGTAATCAAGATCAAATGATCCATCTGGCCTTGTCCTACCACGTTATGTCTGCGGGTAGACGTGCCGATGCGGCTGAATGCATCCAATATATTGTGACTTTCAAGGATATCAAAGCCGCGTACCAAGATAATCTAACCGCGGTGTGACTATTAAAAAAAAGCCAATAAGAGGTGATCAATGATCCTTCCCTTTGAGTTGGATCTGATATGGATATCAAACCCCCTGTGCGAGCCTCGTGATTGGTGCATCACCTCCCTTGTTGGTCGGGTCTAGCTGAGGCCCCTTCGCGGCTCGGCCTTTCGCCTTTACTCCTGGAGCCGAGATTGGAAATCAGCCCTACAGATGGGGGGGACGGACCATTTGCGGGTGAGCGAGGGTCGTTTTGAAGGTTTGGGGTTGAATACGTAGTGAGAAGGCGGGGAAACAGAGATTTGTAAATAAAAACAATATTGAGAGAGAGAGAGAGAGAGAGATTCAAGCCTGGTCAACTACACTATAACTCACGGTTGTGTCTCTGAGCTTTGCAACAATCGAAGCAACTGCTTGGCGTCATAGATCTCATCATTGATCTTGTTGATACAGCTTGAACTTGAACTCAATACTGCCTTGATGCCTGTACGTAGCACCCAAAGTGATGATCTCGGCCCAAACACCCACCACGTTTAAACCCGTTCCTTTGTTCGGTTTTACCCTCTCTCCCTCACCAATGAACCCGAACTTGACTCCCCCAACAAATGGAGCCTCTCCTCTCTTGTTCACAAATCAAAGCAATCCCCCAACTCCCCGGGGAGTTAACTGGACAATGCCGAGCCGAGGGAGCTGTCCCACACGCCCCTAGCTCGTTTCTATGATGAGGACCCCCCCTGGACGTAGGTCGCGAAATGCGCGAGACCCGAGCTGTTGGAATCGGAGAATGGATGAATACTGCATATTTATACGTATAGCCTGCTTGTCGTGGTACCAAGGCCAGTCTTGCATCCATCATCTCTAGCTTTGTCTGTATTTGTAACTCTACGTTGGATCATACCAACAAACACCCAGAGGCAAATCTCGTCTAAATCTTTTTACTTTCTCTGGGCTTGATCCCAACTCTTTGTGTCTAGAGGCAACCAGTACCTATTGGCAACGGAATTTCAAAAGATGGCTCGATCAAGGAACTCGTCGTCTTCAGAGACGATCAACAAACAGTCCACGACAGCCCCGGCAAAGCAGCCCCACGATCCGGAAAAGACAGGCCCCCAGCCCTACAGCAACGCCCCCCTCGAGCGCATTCCCTCGCAGAACAGCGAGACCGACGCAAACATCTACCCGGAGCCCGCAAACGCCGTCGCCGCCGACCTGGAGCGCGGCGGCTTCGGCCCGGACGGCGATGAGAAGAAGCAGCCCGGGGCCGTCCCCGGACCTCCGCCCGGCATGGCCCCGGCGGACTTCCCCGACGGCGGACTCGAGGCCTGGCTTGTCGTCTTTGGCGGTTGGTGTGCGCTCTTTTGCACCTTTGGTC